>DWNA01000386.1:0-24646 GCA_018249835.1 Heliconius besckei | reverse complement strand
CCCGCATTTTCGTAGTTTCAATAAGGATTTTCCAATTGTTTTACACAGCAAGGATTTTTTAGTAGGTACCGTAATTTTAAATATGTGCTACTAATCTTTTCAAGTACTTATTAAAATATATTTAAATTACTATTTTTTCGATAGTTAAATGTCTATTTTTAAACGAAAGAAATTATAAACAAAAACCTACCTACTAATAACTACTACAAAAAATATGAAACCAAATATATCGCGCTGAAATAATACATTCAACTTCAACTATCCAATACGTGCAAATGCATCTAAATCTTCGTTGCTATAGAGGCAGGCGGGTTTTTTTTCGAGCTTGCTAATGATTATGCTTCGGTTAATGCTGAAGAGGGTATTTTGTCCCTGATGAAAAGCAAGCACTACGTGGCTGCCTGTGAGGAAAAATAAATAGAATACATCGGCTGGGAATCGAACCCGGGCCGCCCGCGTGGCAGGCGAGTTAAATGTAAGGTGACTTATTAAAATAAAAACAGTAAAAGACAGTTTTGATCTACATTAAATGGCCAACGTAACTAATGTACTTATTTATATGCTGAGAGTAAGGGATACGTAAAACTTGAAGAGATACAGCTGATGTGTCAACGGCGTGATGTGTTAACAATTAAATGCGTTTTTCTCTAAAACTATTCGCAATTTCAAAATAGTGTAAAAAGCAAATTTTATCTTCGTTTAACGTAGAAAATTAATAAAGTATTTTAAAGGATAAGGATTAATACCATTTTGGAAAATATCCCTCACAATAAAAATATATTTAAATTACTATTTTTAGACAGAAATATGATCACTACACGTTATTCTTAAAAGATACGAATATGCTGTCGCGGACTTTTTTGTAGATCTTATAAAGAGGAATAATACTCTAGTATATTATTTTTATGTAGTAGTTACTATTAAAGCAGCGCATGCGCGAAAGTGTCTCAACGGGTAGGACTTTATGCACATTTATCGTATTTATCTTAATTTACATAAGAATTTACAAATAATAAATTATATATAAACCTTCCCTGAGAAATACTCTACCTAATGGTGAAAACCGCATCAAAATCCGTTGGGTGGTTTAGAAGAAGAAGAGTTAGAAAGTTCAGACAGACACGAAAAGCTTTTTGTTTTATAAGATATAGGATTATAAATGTGAGAGTGTGTGAGGATAAATGTTTGTTCCACTTTGCACTAATATAGTTTATACATCAGAAAAGCATATAGGCTATAATTTATCAGAAAAGCATATAGGCTACAATTTAATTTGGTATAAAATGATTATTATATAAATTTAAGCGGGCGAAGCCGCCTTTGGGTCGCCAGTAGGTTATATTACTTCACATTTAATTAATTAATTTTTTAATTAATTTTCACATTATCTTAAGTGCTTTGCAAACATACATTATATGAATAATCCAGTAGTTAAAGCGGGCGAAGCCGCAAGAGGGTCGCTAGTATAATAATAATAATTGGATTGATAAATAGACTATTCCACATATAAACTAGATTTTTAATTGTTCCTGAAATAAATATGTTCAACCAAACTATTCCACTTTACTAAAAAAAATAAGAGGCTCTGCAAGGTTGTATCAAAGCACTTAAGGCAAGAAACTTCTGCAAATACTTGACATGACATGAAACCATAACATAAAAGTTCCCTGATATAGGAAAGAATATAAGAAGGGTTAAATTTTATTGATAATGTTCTCTTTGCTTACAACACAAGAAAACAAAAGAGGTGTAAAGGCAGAAAAAATAGCAAAAAATACAAACTTAGTCCTTCTGAATGTGATATACTCAAGGCAAAATGTATTTAAAATAATTTGCAATAAACGAACGTTGTTTTTGGGGTTGAAAGTTTGTATGAAACTTCGTTACTGTTACTAATGCTAGGAGTCTCAAATTTTGCATGGACGTCACTTATAGGACGTAGGTACTCATGGAGACAGAAATTAATAATAACGTAATTCACGCATGCGAAGCCGCGGGCGGGCCGCTAGTATATCATATACATACATAGTATATTGCAATAATATCTGCCATAATTTATTGTATGCATAACTCAAAAACATATTTTATATATCTAAACATTTTATATCTCAATTATATTGAGCTCCCAATACAAAGCAGTAGCAGTTGGTTTAAAACTAACATGTTTTTGAAAGGTGCATAGGAACCCTCAGGCTAAGTCATTATAATATGTGAGTTATATATTTACTAGCTTTCTATATATTAATCTGTTGCATAATAACTGTCAATAGAATGGTTTTTTTTTTAATAATTAAATAATTATATTACTTTTGGATTACATATATCGATATCAATATATTGAGTACATATATATAATAAAGTAAAATTAATTAATTAACTGGGAAATATTACAGCATCCAACCTTATATTGATATGTTAGCGAGAATTAAAAATTCATACTTTTACAATGTTGCAGATATTGTTCTTAAGTTGTGCTTCACTGAATTTCAGAGACTTTCACTAATTATTTACTGGTGTAGTAAAACTCAAGAATATTTGTATAATAATTACCTACTAAAGGATTAATGAGCATCTATTATTATAATTTTTATGTTAAATTTAAATTTGAATTAGGTGGCAGAATGAAACCATTGTTAAGACATTTCATTTCTCACACACTGCCTAATTTTTTAGGAGCGAAGAAATGAAAATTTCCCATCTTAATCCCATTCTTACCAAAAAATAATTGAACCTACATCCAAAGCTTTTACAGATAGATGCTATATCTCTGCACCATAATGTACTCAAATATCATACATTAAATTAAAATTTTCACTTTACCTGGTTCAGCAGGGTCATTAGGCTCATCTTTGAGACGGGCACCCCCGCCCTTCTCCTTCTCCTTGATCATACCCCTACGTGCCTTCGCCAACTTGACTGTGCAATACAAATTATTATATTATTTTTTTAATGTCACACTATATCCTGCATATATATAGCAGGGTAGACAGAGGAAAACTAGTGTTAAGACACTCTGTTCTCCATATCCTGCCCAATTATATAATTAGTTACTTAAAACAATCTTAAACCTAGTAGCATTTAACAAAATTTATGGAGTTCTGGAATCTGTCTTATAGATATTACCTGAAATGAATTATTTCTATATTATACTCTAGTTTTGTTATTAAACAAAAAATTAAATTTTTATAACAACCTAACTATAGGCAGTGAAAATGTAAAAATTTATTGATAACATTCTGAAGAACCAAAATAATATAAGGATAAATTACAATGGTAAAAAGATCTACTAGTAGATTCAAAAAAATAAATATTTAAAAAAATATTTACATCAATTTAAAAAATGGGTGAACTTTTTGAGCTTTATCTGCACTACAGGGTATGCAGAGGCAACCTACACTTTATTTTGCAGAACGGAAAAAATATAAATACTTTATTTTCTCTAATAGGGATTGAATCAATAAGCATTGTTTCATCGTCTTTTACTGCTGTTCCATAATTTTTCATTATATGTAACAAGTTTAGATAAGAACAACATTAGATTTTTTATAGGTTTTGTTTGAATTTTTGTTGATAAAAAACAACTTATCTATTTTTAGACAATTGTAAATATCTTTATTTTCAATTAGTATGTTAAACAAGAGTTACATCTTGTTAGATATTTATCACATTATGTATAATAAATACTTCAGCTTTATAGTAACTCATATGTGTTACAAACTAAATAGAAAAATAAATAGAAATTCATTTTAGTTATATGATTCTGTAATGAAGAACAGGGAACATAAATTAATTAAGAGTTCTTCTTCATATAAATAACTATATTCATTTTATTAAAAGGCTATAATTCTAGAAGAAACTATATTACTCAATGCAAAATAAGAACCATTAACTTTAAGGAAGTATAAAAATTCATAAATAACAGTGTGGCACAGTTCTTGTACCAACAAACCTCTTACATTGAGAGAGAAAAGAACTTTGGTAAAAATTAGGTTACTGTAAGAGATTTTGTTCAATGAAATAAGATTTATTTCAGTTTGAATGAATCCTGCGTAATAAACAGTTATTTTCTGGTTAATGATTAAAAAAAATTGAAAATAGGTAAGGGCCATGTGTCTGTAGTGGCTATATTTAAAAATTTGTTTTTATTAAAACATATGATAATAGCTACTGTCATTAGGTATCTCTTTTTATGAAAGTTGATTGTGCATGAGTTATGTAGGATTAATTTACACTTAATATTTATTGAATTTTACTATCCAATAGTATTTTATACTAAGACCTCCAAGTTTATATATTTGTAATTTTTTACACAATAAATTAATGTAAAAAAAATATTATTGTTGCTAATACAGTGTGGATATTTTAATTTTAAGCTTTGTTTATAACTGTTTTGCAAACTACAGCATAAATAGAAGGTTATATGTTTTTATAGGAAGCCTACATTCTAGATCCTGTTTGAATATATAATTAATTTTCAAATGTGTAGCTGGCAATAGATGCAATGAAAATAATAAACAATATTATGACTTATTTATAAACTTACTTGATAATGTCAAAAATGTATGTGAAATAACAAGTGATGACCATTCATATTCACAAGTAAACAGCACTTTTAAAATGTTGTATACATACAAATACAAAATACTGAGCGAGTTATTCGTCACAGGCGCAATAATTGGCACATGTCCCACAAATCCACGGAACGGCACTTCATTACAAGAATGTCATTATGCTGCAGCAAGCGATCGAGATATTAATATAAATAGAGATCTTAAAGAACCTTGGCGGACGCGAAGACGCTAGCGGCGCCCGCGGCCTCTCGGCCAACCGGCCGTCACAAACACAGATCGTTTCCAGATATTCAATTAAAGCTTTACTTCACCACGAAACGCAATAAAAATTCCAGGTTTACTCTCCATACATAAACAATGAGATAGAACGGGTGTAGACAGGCGCGAAGCACACTAAACGCACGTTTATTATGGCCGATTTAATACTAAGGCACGCCGTACGAACGCGACGACACCTCCAGAGAAAGCGTCTAACATTAATTTATATCATTCGTGTGATCTAATTAAGGTATAACGAGGGGTATGCAGCAAGAAACAAAAAATCGGGATCGCTGACATTTTTGTTTATGGTACATCGACGAGACGAGATCCAGAATCCACAAATAGCGAATAAACCTACATGATTACCGCCTCCTGACGGATTTTCTAGCACTCGATAACTCAAAACACCGTGATTCTTCACATTTATGTAAACTTCATGGTAAAATAGCACTCATTTAATTAATTTCTTTCTATCAGCATATAACACAAATCACCACGCACACACAACACAACATACATAGTATATGTACACCAATACACATGGGATGGATACTTCTCACTCACAAATTTCCTTTTCTACACAAAAACAACAAAAGTGCGAGAACAGTGAGATATTCGTTCGGTAACGCGCACCGGCATAATATTTTTTTTCTTTTAAATTTATTTCATATATATTGGTGTGCTTGTGGTTAAATATATTTCATTATATTTATATTATAAAAAAGTTTTTAAAAATTAAATATTATTAATTACAAGAAAATTATTTGTTCTTAATTTAATATTTTCGGAATATTTATTAAGTTATTAATTTATAAGGTGGATTTAAATTTAAATATAATTTAATATTTGTTTAAAATTAACGAAAAAAAATAAAAAAGCAAATTTAATAGGTAAATGTGCCATAAACAATTTAATTTTATTTGTATATAATTTCATTATTTAAATTAAAATTGTACAGAGTAAAGTCATAGGAACAATATGAGTTATAATAAAATAATTTTATGCACATGCAAAGTATCCGAACGCAATTTTTCTTTAGATTAAAATACTAGGTGTTAAGTGATATTTGCTAAATTATTACTTTTTGAATATATGTATATACTATGATTTTATTTATTTAAGATTAAGACAACAAAAATAACAATTTTATATATAAATATTATATTCACTGTACTCTATGCTTTCTAATTTTTTGGATATAATTAAAATTCAATATGGCGACCAACGCCAATTTAAAGATAATTTATATATATTTACAATTATATAAGTATAGACGAATAATTATATATAAAAATAAATTAAAACTGACAAACACATTATTGTAAACAAAGCAATTTCATTTGGCAAATTATATTTTTACAAAACTTAACAATGACGTTATTTGTCATCATGACATTTGGCATAGACTAAATGGATATCGATCGTGCTAGAAGCTAGAAACATTTAAACATTTTTCTTTTCGTGTAATTGTTATAATATTTACAATTGACAATGAAGCCAACATATCAATTTTGTATTTATGTATAATATAAAATTTTGATCAAGTATGTCAGTTATAGCTAAGAGCAATACTATGAAAAAGTATTATTGTCTATGGTAATTCACGGTGAAGGGAGGAGGGGCGACGATAGATTTCGCTTCGTTGTCGCGTATTAATTTTTCTGTAGTTTACGATAAAATTGTCATAAATGGATTAAATCGTGTGACAATATTTTAAGCCGTATGAGTGCATTCGAAGCTAAGTTATTGTTTGTGCATACCGGTGATTTCATTACGACCGCTCCCTCTGCGTAGAGTACGTACGTCAGTCGTCAAGTATTTTTCATGCTTGTACTACTTGCGTATAGTAGGGGCCGTGCGATAGTAAAAGCTGTTGGAAAGTGCATTCATACGGGAAACTGCTGCCGTAAAAACTAATCTCACGTTCTATTTAATCGAGACTGTCAAGTGTTAAGTGAAGAGTCTGCAGGAATTGGATGTTTGTGGCCATTTTTGGTGAGTTCCAATCAGTTGTATTTACGTACATGTTTGAGATAATTATGTATTTTACATGAATGTTGACCCCGAAGGCCCTCTTTGTATGCTTATCAAACAGTTACGTCTTTAGGTTGTCTCAAAATGTTACATTCTTATATGATTTGCCACAACACTACATTATATGAGTGTCATAAGAGACTTAATTTTAATACCTAAAAAGGTAATGCTGTATAGTATGTTTCCGAATACATAAAAGATATTTGCACTTCAAAAAAAATATTATTTAATAATCCATATCCTTTGGAAAATTTACATTTAAAAAAGAAAAATATTTTATTGTATATATAATTTATTTACTTTTCGTATTAAAAAAAATTACAATATATTTATGACCTCTTTCCCCTACAATATGTAATTCAAAAAATCGATGATTTTCCAATATAAACCCATAATTTGCTGCTGAAACTTTTTCAAACGTATTTTGATATTATTAATAAACTTCTTATAAAAAAGCAAAGCAGCAAGTTATATCAAGACAGCATTTCTGTCTTTTCACCCATTTTCTGAAATATATTGATTGGCGGAACTCAATGTCATGGAAAATATTGTAAATATATTTAAAATATTGTAAATATAAATATATTTTCAAAATATTGTAAATATAAATATATTTACAATATTTTTCATGACAAACAAAATTATTTCTCAAAAAGGGATTAAAACCAAAAACTACTGTCTTAACAATCAAAGGCTACTGAGCCATATTAACTTGTACATGTACAAGTACATAATAACAAAAAACAGATTTAGCAGGTTTACACTCTAAACTGATGACTGATATTCTAAAATGTAAAATTGGAATTAAAGAGATTTTAGATTAGAAACATTGAAACAGTGGTGGTGCTGCAGCTCTGCATCTGACTATAAACATGGAAGTTGTGAAATGAATACTCTGGGAAATGAATTATTTACTGTTTCTCTTTTTATTTAGAAGATGAAGTGTTTTGTTAACTTCCACCACTCAATATGCAGCAATGTATTTGTCAGAAAGTGGGGATTAAAGTGTCTTCAAAATTTAGTCTGTGGGCGCCCTGCTATGTGTGGGATATGACTTGAAGCAAAAAAGATATAAGACTGTTTCATACCAAAATCATAATTTCTTATAACAAAACTTATAATTTCAAAATATCTTTATATAAAAAAAAACATATTCTCATCTGGTTATGAACAAAAATGACCTAATATTTGTTGTGGGTTTATTCCTCACTCGAGGTGATGAGATATTTATTTAATTTATATATCTATTTCTTCGCTCTGGTGTTGAGGCAAATCATAATGTATATATTGATATAAGGTATATAGATAACATTTTAAAGATATTAATTATCCAAGCTGCAGTAAAATAAAATATTGTTTAATTAATGAAAAACAACAATAATTTTATCACAATGCCATTATTGGCAAACATAACCATTGTTTTATCAATCCAACATAGCACTGTAATTGTAGACACAATAGTTGTGAGTTTGATCACCACTAGTGGGAATTCATTATTTTCTTTTCCAGTGCTCGGATATGATAATGATTAGACATCAAGGGTATATCCCTTATCCCAAGCATTTCACAAGACACTACATCTTGAATTTGGAAAGCAGAGAATAGACATCATGTCACTGGGTCTTAACTTTCTAAGTATAAAGCTGAAAGAAATAAAATATAGTACCATTAATATTTTTTTAATTGTGCCTAATGACTTTAAATTTAATAATAGCCCATCATCACAGCAAGCTGTCATTTATTACAGAACTAATAAAAATTGAGATATTTTTGTACTACATATAACTACATATCTTCTAAAGCTCTGTTCCAATAAAAAATATACTTAAGAATTACAGTAATTTTAAGAATAATATTTAAAAAATATATATAATTAGTTTCTCCTGATTTCTTAAATGCCGTTTGGCGAAGTTACGGATTACTTGTTAACACTTTCACTACCACGTTTTACTACGACGAAACGTGCCCCTCGCGCCGGAAGTACAATTAAAATTTACATTTTTGCGAAATTGACATGTGTATCCGTAAATATTTATATTGGAAACAAACGAATATATTTTAATCTATATGTTAAATAGGCTGTTTAAAGTTCCAATTTGTTTTTATATCGCTGAATAGTACTGTAAAAGCGTAAATGTGAGGTCGGATGTGGCGCGGGGGCAGAAGTGTGTGACTTTAAAAGCGTCTACTATACTGCGACTATCATTTCCTCGCTCTGTTGTTGAAAGAAACTGCAGCGTTGAGTTGCGCCACTCAACACGCAAAGCCTCAAAAATTCGGCGGTAAGTCGGGAGCGGAGTGTCTATACATCAGGCTCCCTCTGCCTATCCTGCTACATTCGGGATACTGAAAAAAAGGCATAAATAAGTAAATTTTATACTATGCACGATTACCAGTCTTCGAACACCAAATCTCGATGTCTTAAGACAATTGACTTAAGAGCGTTACCTAAAAGTTTTCCATTTATTGAGCACCTAAGTGCTTAGCACCGGTCGCAGAATCATCTGCAAATGCTTAGGTTAAAACAATTATTAACCGTTTAGGTATGCGCAGGATATACCTTCTTTTTGATCTCGTAAAGTTTTGCGGCGTGACTCACTACCTAACTATTTTGCCTTAAGTTTCGTTATAATTAACATACAACATTTTTTAATAATAGGTTCTGAGAAAATAAAATGTTTTGGCAGTTTTCATTGATTTAATTTGTTTTTTTTTATTTGCACGTACCGCTTATTTATTTATATATTGTGTGAAAAAGGTAATTTATGAAAACAACACTTTTACAACCTGTAAATATAATTTTGCCACAGAATACTTGTGTCAGAATACTCAAATAAGATGATCTGTATTTCTTTTGATGTTTGTGTGTCTTGTGTGCAGTTACGCCGGCGAGGGAAATCGTGGGAATCCTGTATATAGTAAACCGAAATGAAATGTTGCTTTCTTAATAACAGACATTGATATAAATTATTATATATAGTTTTATTAACTTTAAGTGCTTGGTTAAGTTACTAGTTATAATAATTGTTGGGAAGGGATTTTTTATTTTGTATATTAAGTATGTACTACACTATGCTGAACGATGCGTAGCCGAAGTCAGGTGCAGTTTACTGCACAGATTTGATTTAAGTTTTTTTTCTTAATTTTAATTATTTTCTTCTTATGTGAACAATGCGTAAAAGCTCGGAAACCTAACTTCAGCACGATTACACCTCGTCGGTTGTACTGTATTGTAATTTAATAATTGAAACGTAGTTCAGACGTTAAGAGAAATGTGAGTTGCTTTAAAATTCGAAAAAAGCAGCTTTTGTTCTAAAATTTATTAAGACAACATCTTTTCTTGATTATCACGTGTCCAATAAAAATGTAAAAATATAGGATGTCTATGATATGGTACTTTTGTTGGTGAAATTACATACTTACGTGAATTTCAATTATTGGTCGTGGTGAGAGTGCGATGTAGTGTCGGCTGTATAATATGGTGACAATGCTAAACTGTAAAATATACATAGAGCATGCCTATATCATAAGAGGAAAAAATAATAAAATTATATAGAGAAATAAAACGTATTTAGTCGGTTTATCTCGCACGAGATGTCCCGAGACGTGTATTACCATAATATGTTGAAATTTAAATGTTATGATTTAACATAATTCATTCGGGACTCGCTAAACGTAGATACATAAAATGGCTTAATTTTATGAATTTAACGAAGTGGCTTTTATGTGTTAACATTTGGATGGTCTGCGTGCGGAGTTTCGATAGCCGCATCAAGAGTAGCGTTTAATTAAAACGACAAGTGTCTGTATTTAACAGGAGAGCAAATTGAATATATCTTCACTGATAGCTTTGTGATATGTAATGTGAGCTATTTTGTAATTTTTTTCACTTCGGTGAAATCAGTAGGTATTAGAGAAAAATATTAACTATTGAGAGTAAGACCTGTATTTATATAGCTTTCAAGTCAGAGATTGACCTTGAGATGACGTGTTCATTCATAGTTATGTGATTTATGAATAAAAACGGTTTCTCAAGATCGATTTCCGACTTGAGGGCCTAAACCAAAATATCAGCCTTAGACTAGATAATTTCACAATTGCACATGAATTAATCTATTCAACGATTGAAATACGTCGATACGTGAAACTCTTGCCCAATTTGAAATTAATACATGTAAAAACTGTAGGTATAAATCATTAAAATTTAATTTAGTTAGCACTTTTAATTTTATTCTTTACGCAAAAGTTGAAAATATTTAGTAATATAAAAAAGTAATGAAACCACATTATTTTAATTTATGAGCGTTACAAGTATAATGTAGTGACGATAGAGAAATACAGGTAGCTATAGTAAACTTGTTTGTTTTGTTTGCATCCACCGCCAGCCATACTGTCGTTAGAAACTAATTGAAAACGACGTGATCGCAGTTAATGTAAAACTGAGGCTAGACAAAAGGCTATCTATTATTTAGTTTATAAAACATGGTAAAGCTTTTACCATTGTGATGAAAGTTTTAATCAATTATAGGAAAACAGTTGAGATTTTTTAATATTAATGATTATTAAAAATATAACAGTATAAAGTAGATGCACAAGCGTGTGACTGTACTAGGGCTAATTATCGTTTATTAATAATTTCAGTGTTCGTTATGGTACCAAAGTAAATCGCGGCGTTGAGTTCCGCCATTCAACGCATAACTTCAAAAATTCAAAGGAAAATGGGAAACGGAATGTCTTAACAGTAGATTCCGTTCTGCTTTGCCTGCTATATATATACGAGATACAGCGTAGAGATGAAAAAAATAGCAGTTACATTTGAAATATATCGGGTCTAATATATCGATCTCATTAACAGGTGATTCCAGCCTTGCAAAACACCTCTGTACAGGAATTTCTGCTATTTAAAGATAAAGAACACATATTTGATACCTACACACAATGATTATGGTCGTACCGATTTAAGACCGTTGTTAGTTCATATTTCTACAGTTAATTGCAAGTGCAATTAGCCTGTTTCGAATGCAGTGTGAATGCACCCATTGCCATACCTCCTGAGGACAAACGTAAAGATTTTCTATTTTAATTCCTGCAAGACTTATATTATCATCAGGCTTTGGTTTCTTAAGCCCGTTGGACAATGAAGATATCGATTACGATCCGATTATTTCGAGTGTATTTTCGAGTCCCAAAACGAAAAAGCCTAAATCGATTTTAAATTGAAATCGTGAAAACCAAGTGCAAGTTCTAATTGAATGCATTCGGAATGTCTTTTACGTTATCCACTTAGTGCCTGTGAAATTTGTAGTTTTTTTCCGAGATGGGTTGAAATTGAAATATGTATGCATTTACAATATTGTACAATAATGATTACTCTCCTCTGTTCGTTCGTTCGGGCCCTCACACCTCACATTCAACTTATTTTTTAAAATAAAAAAATATATAAATTCAAGGATTTATGTTATAGGATACGTCTGCGACAATAGATATTAGCACAATATAAATAATGCACATACATACATACATTCATAGAGCAAATAATTTCCTGCCTACGACAAGCAGGATGGCAGTGTCTTTATTTGCTATTCTTGAACAGCTTCCATGAATTCCGTCACAATTTTATGCTCCTGCTTTCGTTGTATAGAATCAAATTCGTTCAATATTTTGTGTAAATTTTAAAACTAAGAGTACCTACAATTTCTATGTAAATACGTTATAAATTAACGTCCATTTAAATTGTTCTTAGGATCGACATTTATCCGTTCCTACAACAGTAATTAACAACACTAATGTATTATACCAATAAGATGATAAATGTAGCAACTGCTCAAAGTCTAAACGTCGATTTGTCTTTGACGAACTTAGCGGGAAGGATACCAGCCGTAGGATTACTATGGCAATGACAAACTACAGGTCAGAGTGAAATGGAGTTTAAACCGATTACCTGCTCCTGGACTAAATCTTTATTGAATGGCACTCTCGCGTAGGAAATCTTCTTAGATAAAACTGTCTCAAAAGTAAGATATTAGGTGAATCGGTAGAGTCTGGACAATATTGGATAGTATTTCCTTTCGACCGGTGAAATATTATCGAATCTGTTTTAGTTTATGTTGTTGAATTTACCTAAGTTTTATTTAATTTAAGAAGATATTAAGAAATCTGTGGAAGTGATGGTTGTATTTTAAAATAGTAAAAATATGTGTATTTTAGTAATAAATATAAATAAAAATAAAATAAAACATGAGAAATAATTTTAATATAGTAATTAATATTAACTGTAGAGCATAACTTCACTCTAACTTAAAATGGTGAAGCCAAGTTTCAATTGGTCCATCGGCCTAGATTGCAGCCAGAACTCTGTACCTACCTATACTATGCGGTGCTGCACTAAGTGTGGATCAGAATTGTTTGGTATTGTTTCTAGTTAACTTCAAGAAGTGAAACTGAAGTCACTGAATGAGGTTCTCTGAGTATTCAGATCAAATATGTGTATATTACACAAGCGAAGCTCTAAATTTGTAGAACCTCCATTACTTGGCAAAAAGTACTATTAAACATAAATTTCCATTTGCGCTATACGATGCTTGATTAGTTTTTAAACGAATTTCAAATAAGAGTAATGAAAAATCTTTTTTTTTGTTTCAGGTGCCGTCGCTCATGATGGCCTTAATTTTGAATACATTTAGCTATTAAGAGTGTTAAGAGACATGATAAGAACACCACAGAGATGGACGGCGTGAAGAAAATACATTCGGGAACTTTGTATCGGTAAGTTTTATTTTTTCTTTTCTCCTCTCAAAGTGGAACAAGAACTACGTTGACCTGCCTAGTTTTTACACAGACAGATGTAATCTAAAAATAGTTTGAATGCGAATCTACTATTTATGGTTTAGCTTGTTAAGGATGCATTTAAGACATTGCATTTTTATTGACGCACTGACGTTTTAATTTGTGTTAATTAATAGAAAATAAAAATGGTTTTTAAGAAAACATAATATAAAATTTTACTAAAGTAAATTCTACATGCGGCATATTTTTAACTTGAAAATTTCTAACACAGCTGTACGATTTAATATTATAATTTGAATTTTCCAGCTACAAAGGCAGCGTAGGCACGAGCTATTGAATGCCTGCATTTCAATAGTGCCTGTATTCATACCTTGTCAGAGTCTTCGAATTATGTCGCTCGGTTTGACACTCCTATCCTATAAGCATTAGGTATTTTAGGCTCTGTACAAATTTGACGATTTACCTACAAAGGTTTCTATTTACTATTTCTATACACATTATGTCTTTCTCGTGAATTCATATCGTTATGTGTGTCGTTTAAGTGTAGAAGTAAAAATTTATGTTATATTATTAAAGTTGTTGTTTCGTTTAAGATATTCCTTTTTTCAGCAAAAAGAAAAAACAATTTTTCTTTCAATTACTTATTTTTTTATAAAAAAATTTGTACATAAATTTCATATTTGATCCAATCTTAAGCTAATCTCAGGGCTTTAAAAGAAACGTCAATCCTCAACATTTATAATATAAAGCTGATAGTATTCTCGTAATCTACTTAAGTGAATGTTGAAACAAGATGAGTGACGGAGTCTTAAAGTAATTAAATATTCTCCTTTGCGAGGAGGAAGCGCGCTTGCGTAGCCTGTTAAATCAGCTATCTCGCTTATTATCACTAAATATTAGTTGAAATTTCAGACGTTACATGCTCCGCCTGGCTAATTTTGATGGTGTGCTATAAAATGTTATGTTTTAATGAAGTATATTTTAAATTTACAGTTTTTTTAGTGCTATTTACATTTTATATTACGTGGAATATCGTGGTTATTTTTTTTATAAATCACTTATTTTCGTACATTTCGTATTATAATTTATCTATGGAGTAATATTCTACTTTAATATGAAAATTGATTAGTACTTCAAATTCTCTGTTTATAAGCACACATCTCAGAGCATAAACATTTCTCATATTACACCCAATTATAAAAAAAAACTTATTGGATAGCAAAGCCACTCCTGCTATATCAAATAGTTCCTAAACGCTCGTATTTTAATTATAAATATGACATGCAAGATTTGAAGTAACGCATTCATATTATTCATCGTCAATTTCTTCACCACAGTGTCAATATCTCGTACGCTGGCTTATCTATATTAATTTATACACAGAAGGCTCTGTACGTACGTATCTTCAATTTCTTTGTTTACGACTGCCAATTAAGTCTACGTAACTCTATCTACATATTATGTATTTAATTAGTCTGCAGCAATAATTAGGTAGTCGAAGAGATTGTAGAGAGAGAACGCTTGTTAACTACCTAACGTTATCTAAACTAACCTGTTATAAACTTAGTTAACGTGATATTATGATTGTTCGACCGAGGTTAGTGTTCCTTGTTGGGTAATATTGTTTCATTCATTCGTATTGTATATATATATATATATATATTATAATTATAAAGTTTGGTTTGTTTATTTGTGTATATAATTAATATATACACAAATAAATGTATGTAGGTGCATTGTATTTAGGCTAGTCGTGGCGCAAGGGTTCAAGCGTGTGATTGTAAACGCCACAGGTTGTGGATTCCATTCCCAAAAATGTAAAATGTAATATTTTTATTTCTTCGCTCTGGTGCCAAGGTAAAGTGCGGCCTTTTTAGTTCAGCCACTCAACACGCTATGCTTCCAGACTTTGGCGGAAAAGTAACTCAATTACTTTTATTATTACAAATAATTTAAGCAGGTACACAGACTTGTCGCCAACCTGCAAGAGTTCTAAACGTTATTACTGCAAACAAGCTAATGCTAGTTTAGGCCGTAGCGGACGGACAGTCCTATTGTGTATTGCAGGTCACCTAGGATTATCCTAGGTAACCTGCAATTATGCTCGTTCTCGCATTTAAATGTTGCAAGTTCCATTTTAAAACTTTATACAAGCTTTATTGTGTACTACTGTAAGATAATTAAAACTGTTCTCGCGCTGAAATCAAGTTTTTCACTTAATGTAATGAAATGTAGGTTTGTTAAAAGATAAGAATGACTATTTTAAAAATGACTATTTTACAGTTTTATTGACTTCTATTATACTCCTATCTATAACTTACCTGTATCAAGTATTTCAGTACTTATCATATACATTACAATAAATATCCTGTATTACAAATTTTCATACTAATTAAAGATCAAGATTATATAATTAATCTTCTTAAATTATATTTGAACTTTACGCTGTTTCTTCTACAGCTTCACTCTACATACAAGCGGCGTAGTGTGGTAGGTAGAGAGAACCAAGTGTTAAAACACTGTCCATAAATTCATTATCCACAAAGTTCGATCAATCCCATCCGATAACTAAAAACATAAGTCTCATAATATTCACAGCGTGGGTCTATATGAAAAGACAAAGATTTTTTACATTTATCATTCATTTTCCTTTTAAAACTGCCCCCGTTCTGAATCACAACGGAGCTTTAACCGCGAACGATCCGACTACAATATCATACTTGTGTTTTAACTACTAGGTATATATGTAGGTATAGGTAGGTATGTCCTGAATGGGGACGACTACAGGTAGGTATAATAACTAACCGCAGATCGACGGTCCCATTTACACTGACCTATCTTGATCTACACTTGTGCGACACAGTGATAGGAACATCATAATTGTTGTTCGTAGCAGTGTAGTGCAGAGAGATGAGACACTCCTTTTTCCGCAATAATCACTAATTATTTATCATTTATGTGGTCTGCGTGATGGTTGTGGGTTCGATCCCTGAAAGGAAATGATTAACTCGGAAATTGATTATATTTTAGCTACTGCAATGGTTCGAAAATTAGGCGAAAAGTTGGAAACACAGTGTTTTAACACTTTAACTTTCCTCTGCTTTTCCGACCTCGTGCCTCAATACGAGTAAAAGCGAAAAACTGCTTTAGCTGATACAAATAAATAAGGAAACTTTCTTACGTATTTCATACATCTAAGAAATTATATTAAAAATGTAGTGTCACCTCTTCTTTGTTTTAAAATTAAATTTCGTACAAAATTTTACTAAAATACTTAAACTATTTCAAAATTTTATAATATCCTGTTCATTTCATGGTTTAAATTTTAAAAATTGTCTATCTAAAATTTCTTAAAGCGTATAACTATGCCTTTATATTTGCATATAACTATGCCATTGATTGTCCTGTTATTTTGTCTTGTATAGAGATGTCATTTGAGTTGTTATCATATTGCTTAATTACATTATTGATTAAAGAGGTACGTAGTCAATGAAACTATACTACGATTGTATAAGACTTTTTTATATTTTTATTTGATACGCCGTGCCGTACGTTATTTTAGTTTTGGAATAGCAAAATTAGAATATCTGCATTTGATATTTGAATAGATTGGTCCTGTCTGTATTGGATTTTTTATTTTCTATATATAGTTTTCTTTTTATTTCCTTTTTGTTTCCGTTTTATCACTTGATTTTCCATCACATTATATAACTTAGAAATAAATAATCGTTATAGAATGTACATATTTTTTTCTTTGTAACGAGTGACTTCTACTCATTTAAAATTTAATTTGACATGAAAAACGTTCTCTTAAAGGACCCTAAAACAGTTTTATACAACTAAACGCATTTATTAAAATAGAGTAAGTGGAACGTAAAGTACGAAATAGAAATGTAATGCGCACCGTAAGTACAAGCGGAACGGGCATTCAGTGGCTAACAAGCTGAGGTCATTGTAAGGAAGCCCTTGTTTAATTAACATCGACAAATGATGGTAATTATTTGTATGATTGTACTTTTGGAGTAATATAGCTTGTTTTCCAATTGCAAACTGTTATTGAACAAATGGAAATAATATATATTTTTTATTTCTTGGGAAAATTGAATCGTAAGTCTTTTAGTTTTTCTTCATTTTCGCGTATACTCTTTTTAAATATGTTGCTGTTTTTCCAAATGTATGAGCTAATTTCTATGTAAACTACATGTATTGCATCTCTTCGTTTCGTATAGATCTTTATATGATTTTATACTTGAACACGTTTAATGTTCTCTCCCACTGTAGTCAAAAATCCAGGTCGCCATTTACCCTAAATGTAAAGGTATTCTTACATTTTTTTTGTGAATAGTATATTGACAAAATGTTGTTTAAACCATAAATGATTTGAATTATAAGTATACATAACTCGTTCCACATTTTAGTTAGTCATGCACATGTAAAGGTGTCAGGATATTAATTTAAAAGTAACGTTTTTTTTTCTTTAATTTTTTTATTTAGATGTAAATAATGGGTTAAATAAGAAAAATGTAAAATGCCTTAGCGAATCTTTAAGAAAATAGTGGAAAATTTCCATTAACGTCTTGATATTGAATTAGCCGCGAGAGAGAGGTTTACTTTCCTACGGCTCGGTGATTGGAAAGGAAAAAAAAAATAGAATTTACTAGAAACAACTTCCCAACCTTGCTTTACGTTAAGCCAGCGACCCACAACTTTGAACGAATGGTCTTACGGTACTTCTCTTGTCTTCTTTTTTATGTCCGTCTGAAACATTTACTTAGTTACTAGATTGTAATAATGTTTCCAGATTTTGTTTTCTCATGTAGATTGGTATATGTATAAAAAATACACGATTTTTTCATATCTTATATTTTTATTTTCGTCTAAACTCCAAGCGAATTAGGGTTAAGCTTTTTAGCTTACAATTAATAAATCTGAATATTCTCAATAAAATAAATCTATTTGAGCAAAGTAAAAAATGAGTTTCAGAAAAATATAATTTGTAAATGTAAACATCAAAATATTGTCAATCTCAATTACAAGAAATAACGAGAAATTCTTCTTTCTGTTATTGTACGCTAAGAAATTGTCTCTACAAAAAAGATGTATCCCAAAGGGACGAGATGAAGATGGCAATATTTGAACCGAGAAACCTTATATTCAGTTACCGATAAGTCTCATTCGGCAGTAAGTAAAATAAAATGTTTAAATAGTAGTAACTGCAAATACAATTAATTAAATGATTTATGAATAATTTTATTACTTAGACTTGTCAATCATTTTATCAGGTTTTTTATGTAAGGACAGATAAAACTAATCTTTAATTTTGTAATAAAGAACAACCGAAAAATAATTATCATTTAGACATTTGAGCAAATATTTTTAATATTCAAAAAGTTATTTAAAAATTTATTTCTGCAGAAAGAAAAAAAAACACACAAGCACAAGCATCGTTTCAAAAAAAATTACACGGACACCTTTATTGCTAAGTATTCATAGAAAAACTTTATAAATCCAAATTTTAATAACGAATGGCCTTCGGTCAAGGTAGAAGTTATAAGGAAAATTTACCTCTTTTTGCTTCGTTATTTTTCAGACTAAATTGAAATTTTTGAAAAGTTTCCTTTACGTTTTATTTTTATTATTCTTCATTTACAAGTACACTAACCTCATAAATATAGTTTATTATTAAAAATATTTACCAATCATAAATGTTATTTCATCTTTTTAATATAAGTAATTAAATTTAAAATGCTTCATCCAATATATTATGTTAATAATATCTTTCATTTAAAATATTTTCCACTACAGCATTATAATCAAATAAATTATAATATACATACATATTTGTTTTCCGAATGTACCAAAATGAACGACATATACAAAGCTACAGTGCGCAGGTTACATAAGACGAAAGTAATATACATAAAAATGTTTAGTAGATAGGTGTCAGAAGATGTGAGAGTTTTTTTTTCTACTTTGCCGTCTCGGTGTGTTTTGTCTTTATTCTCGAAGCAGACGCGGGATCTCGCATTTTTCAGACCTAATTGCTCGTTATATTTTGTATCTATACATCGAAATAAAGCCGTGAACGTTATGCTTTTTTTCTTTCTTATACTAAAGAAACACTTCAAATTATAAAAGGAACTCGGCATATGTAGGTAGCTACAGTAGTAGTACAATTATATTTTGGCATTTTTGCAAATTTCAATGCATCCAGAATTTGGCGGAAAATGGGAAAATGTTTTAATGAGAATAGAGTGTTTTATCACCAGGTTCCTTCTGTTTGCTACCCTGCAATTTACAAGTTTTTATAATTCTATTTTTTTTCCTAAACGCTTATTTAAAAGCCTTTTATATTTATCTTTTTATCTTTATCAATATTGATTCATAAACAACAAAAGTGTTATACCTATTATAGTTTATAACACTTTCCAGTCGTTAATGTCACTCTCTATTCTTAGTTTTGTTTGTTTTTGAAATATGTAATACTTTTGTTTAAAAAAAACTGCTAAATTTTATTGTCATTCGTGATTTGATTACGTAATTGAGAATTCGATTACGTTTTTTTTAAAAATTAGGGGTATTGCTATAGGTATCAAGGTTCATTCTACAAACCGTATAGAATAATGTATAAAGTTGATTTATTTACGTAAGTAATAAGAGGTATACATAAGATTTTTACATATTTCCGTAATAAGATTTCCTGTACCAGTGACGCACTGACACCATCGTTAGTCATATTAGTTATATATAGAAGTAGTATGTATGAAATATGTAGGTACATTTACACTTATAATTGAGTTTCAGCTCGACGTGGTCAAGATATTGAACTGTCTATAAAGTTTTCTACTTGAATACGAGCTGGCGAGGCGGTGTCCAATAAGTGCTATGTCCGTCATAACCGTTGCGTGAATTCTAAAGATTTAACTTCTGCTGACTGCAAATCGATTGCAGCATCTGTGGATTATTTTCCAACACGTTTATCATTCTAGTCGCACTTATATGATTTGTTTTATTTACTAATATTAGATATAAAATTTATCAATATAGGAAAATAGTATTATATTTTTAATGATTATTATTTTATTTATCTGATATTTTTGGTCATTGTAATGATGAGAATAGAAGAAAATCTTAAGTATATCGTTTTATGGTAATATAATCGTGTAATTTGTATAATATTCTCCATTCTGTGCTCATGGACACAGTCAGAATCAACAAACTTCAATATTTCATTATTTCCCAAACATAGTTTTACGTTCTCCGAAACTTAGTTTCACGATGGCAAATATCAACCTTTTCAGCATAATTTTAGATTCAGCCTACGTTTCGTACCGAATATTTGTCAATGTGAACATGTGACGAACTGGAATGGCATTGATTGCGTAATTTTAACTTCATTATTTGGCTATAGGCTTATGTAAGGTAATTTTCTTCGTGTGAAAGTTGCGTCGCTTCTCTTGATCTTCAAAGTCCGAATACAATGTGTAGATATAAATTTAGAAAGTTTGTTTTTATTATACACTGATAATATCTATTTGGTTAATGTAAACTTTTGATTTATCGTGAAATGTGAATGTAAATTTTTACTTGGCGTTATTCCCTAGTTATTATATCCATATGTTTTAAGAAAAATAAATATATATTTATTTTTAAATGCTTAGAATGTTGTGACTAAAGCTTCCCCGGATATAAAATGTACAGTGAATTCAATATTTGCCAAGTCGCGTTCCCGCAGCAAATCAGCGCAGTGGCTTACTGATTGTGCCACTTGTAAACACGATACAAACTATATTGATCTAACAACATGTAGACCTGATATCATTGTATTATCTGTCTATCCTCGACCTCGGCTTAAACATACCTGCCTTACTCACCAAGTTCACTTAAGTTATTACTTGTTTTTATTTCGCCAGTATAGTTTATTTGTAGTGATTTTCAGTTAGATTCTTAGGATATTTATTCAGATATTCATATATATCTAAATAAATTTTCATTTCCATGGTATAAAAAAGTGAGAGATATTTAGATAATAATTTAAAATTAACTTAAAATGGTTCCTCTCCTCTGCGTGGTTTGTCACTTTTGTAAAATGTATTATTAGTCAAATGATTAGAAAACATACAACATTTAAATTAACATTGTTATAGTAAAATTATTCCCAGGATGTTTTTTCCAAAGAAGATTTAAATCATCTTGTTTTTGGCTCTATAGGATGTAACGTAATTTATTTAAAGCGGGCACCTAAAAAAAATCTTGCAAATCGTTGCTTGTTTTGCTAATTAGTCTCGTGCAGCAACGTAAAATTTCAGTCTAAAATTCTAAAGTTATAAAACTAGAAAGAACGAAGTTGTCCACCTTTATATTCTTTCTTTTTATAGCTCTTTTCAGTTTTTGTCAGTTATTGTGTACATTCTCATTTTCTGAGACAAGTATTTGTATAGTATATTTTTTATGTCTTTTTCTTAACATTATTTTGGGTAATATGTATTGTATTGAGTAAATTGTCGCGCATTGGGACAGGGATAAGACGGTTGTGGATTGGATTCCTATTGCTTTTCGGGCAATAATTTCCATATTGTCTCTCTGATAATCATTTCCGCATCTAAAAATTTTTAATTCGTCAAAGAATCTATCTACCCAAAAAACTTTTGCACTATTATGGGCTACTACTACTATTACAGTAGTAATTTTTTTTTGGTTTTAACACTAAAAAACCTTATAATACGTAGATGTAAGTTATTGAATCGATTAGGTCCTAAAAACTACTGACGACATTTGAAATATCGATATAATTTAGTAATCGTTTATGCACCAATGGCTTTTTTACGAGTCTATTGACATTTTCATTGTAATTGCATTTTTAAATATTTTGTTTTGGCATGTAATTTAATCAAAGGTTAATAAAAATACAAAGGAGTAGTTATATATGTATATAACTATATAGAATTAGCGGTAGATGTAGCTGTAAAACCCGGAACTTCCAGTGCGTCATGCACCGATTTACGTGAAGTGAGCTTGTAAAGAGATTTTTTTTATATTGGATGCTGGATTGAACTAGGACCCTTGATTTAGCGTTGCTTAGTTTGGAATGTATGTATAGCGTATAATAAAGACATTTTCCTTATTATATAATTGTTGAATGAAAAAACCTTTTGATTTAGAAAAAAATATATTTATTCCTTTTGCTTTGTAATATACAAATCAAAATGAAAACTGTCGAAAAGCTCTACAATTGAATTATTACTTTGAAGTTAATTAATTATTTTCGTCTTTGTAATGTTAGAACATCTAATATCTGAAATGTTTTATTGAGCACGAGTTTTAAATTTTAAATTTATAGGTAGAGAGAAGTTTGTTTTAAGAGAAAGATTTACTCTTTTAGTCACGTGACAATTGCGTAACCAGACCGCTGATGACATAATATGTGATCGCCATAATTAAAGAACAACAACAACGACATAATATGTTATGTATGTGTATGAAAAATTCTCATTAAAGGATTTGCACTCTGACCTATTGACTATATAATCACCAGAAGGACATATTATTTTTAGCTTCACGCTGTATCCCGCACACAGCAGGGTAAGGGAACCTAGTGTTAAGACACTCCGTTCTCCGCTTATTGCCGAACTCTTGAGGCATTGCGTGTTGAGTGGCAGAACTCAACGCCGCGCTTTGTCTAGACACCAAAGTAAAGAAATCGAAATATAAACATAAATAAATATTTCACTTCTTCGAGTGGGGATCGAACGCACAACCGTCGCGTTACGGTCACACCCTTGTGCCTTGCGCCACGACGGTCACAATAATCAAAAAAGAAATATATAACACTTAATAATGAATCACTGTATACAATGATATCAAATAGTATTATAATTAGTTATCAGTTTATACCAACTCCTGTTTATTCTAATAATGTTGTTTCAAAATGTTAGGTGAAGTTTGAACACATTTTGTTATGTTATTACATTAGGTAAACTTTGTTTGTATGAATAATGACAACTGATTACCTTCATTGTGTATAATATATTAAATGTATATAAATACCGTTGTGGTGTAGTAGAACAGCAACAGTGCCACTTTTGTGGAAAGATGGTAATTTGTAATTGAATTGTGTGTCATTTTCCCTCTCTGGTAGACAACATTTTATCAACCATTGCCTAATTTTAATTAAAATTTTAATTCACTGTGTCTGCATCATAAACTTATTATAATATAAAACTTAATTATACAATTAATGCTCGTATGATAATAAATGTTATTTGATTGTATGAAATTTAAAATCCACGAAGTTTCCCATTACAAAATAATTAATAATGTTTCGAGGCGATCGTCGAAATGAACATGCGTTTAATGAGCGCACTTCGAACATAAAATTTCAGTTTTCAAATTATCGAATGCAGCGGTATTGTTGTACTTTGTGGCCTCGTTTTCATTATGGCTCAATTATAGTTATATAAGTATATTATTTTTTATAGCTAAAGGAGGTCCAGCTGTTGAGCGCTGGTGTGGAGCAGGCAGTAGGCAGAGTGAACCTACTGTTAAGACACTCCATTTTCCTCCGAATTCTGGAGGAATTATGTGTGGCGGAACTTAACGCTGCGCTTTGCCTCGACACCAGAAAGAAATAAAAATTTACATTTAAATATCCATTTCTTCGAGTGGGGAATCGATTACACATCCGGTCGCGTTTAAAGTAACACTTTGATAAACATTGTACAAACTATAAATAATTTATTTTTATAATATTATTTTATAAGTTAATAGCTTATATATTTATTTATTATTTATACAAAAAATACACTGACAGCTGAGAAAATATACAAAAATTCTTGGAGATCTATCACGCCCTTCCTCTGATATGAAGTGTAACGAAATATCTAGACTGAAAGGAGACAGTCATGTGAAAGATATTACGTAAATGTAAGTGGTAGCCGTTAATTAAGACTACAAGTAGTACATTAAGAAGATGAATGGACCTTGTAAGATATTAT
>DWNA01000385.1:0-24649 GCA_018249835.1 Heliconius besckei | reverse complement strand
AAACTGTACAACTGCGCCATAGAGGCGTAACGTAGACTAATGAACACGCGAACGCCTATAAAAAATCCGAGACTAAACATTCACCGGCATACATCTAAAAACAAATATGTAGTATACAAAACACGTTCCTATAAAACAGAATTCAGTTAAATTACGAACACTTTCTTTTACATTGTTTAGGTCACGCTATGTCGCGCAATGAAGTGAAGGTGTCAAGACACTCCGTTCTCATTAAGACACTTTCGTTTTCTACTTTCCGAAGATTCATGGAAGCATTGGAAGCATTTCCGTGGCTAAAAACTATCTCGCGCTTTACCTAGCTGCCAGAGCGCCTATATTTCCTAAAAAATATCTAATTTTCTAGAGTGGAAATCGCACCCACAACCTGTTGCGTCTATAGTCGCACGCTTGTGCCTCAATTGTGCAATGTAGCTTCTTCACGCATTTTCACGCATAGCACGGTGGGCAAAGATAAACTAGGAAGGATCCGCACCACAGTGCCGGCCACGGTTCGTTCGCGGACCGATCTCAGACTGTTATGTGACTGTTATAAATATTTATAAGAGCATTCACACTATCGTTCACGCAATTTAAGTATCTCGTGTATCTTACTAAAGTGGGGGTATGTAAATAACATAATAGATATTTAAGTTAAGTTCAGTTCTTAATCCTAATTATGGCGTTTCGAGATAGATAGATAACATTTAGCGATATTAATATTGGCACGTAAAAATGGATCATCTCTCAATATGGGCATTGAATTATCGACTATCACGTGTTCCATAATAAAGAAAATATATTAATAAAATAAATATAAATGAAAATATATTAATTGGTAATATTATAAATTAGTAATTCATACATGTAAAACATAAACTTCAAAATATCATAATAAATTATATTCTCCAATATTTCTTTTTATTGCTTACAATACAGTTCTTTACTAAAGCAGTCATTATCGAATTTTAAAGTATAACGTTAAAATTCGATCGAATTTTAACGTTATATATCACTCTTTTTAGTTCCAAAAAAAACATTATTTTTATTTAAAACAGATGTTCAACGTTTTTTTCACGTTTACGTTTTTCCCAATCGCAATATAAGGAAACAAATGTACTTCCTATAAACCAATTTACGTAAGTTACTTAATAGGAATTTAATTAAATAATTTTTAATTCAATATTAATTATATTAAGTAACAAATGTAAGAAACATCTGAAGAAATTCTTTCATGCTACAATATTTTATATTTTCAATATTTAAAAATTATATTCTCCAATATTTCTTTTTATTGCTTACAACACAGTTCTTTACTAAAGCAGTCATTATCGAATTTTAACGTTATATATCACTCTTTTAAGTTCCAAAAAAAACATTTTTATTTAAAACAGATGTTCAAAGCAATTTCAATATAATATTAGTACACAACTTTTAATATCAAGTACAAGCGTACTCGAGAACATTTTTTTATCGAGTGAAGGCGGTATCGGCATAGAAACCCATTTAGTTTGGTTATTTATAAACGTTTACGTTTATTAGATATTTAGTCATCGCAATCAACTCACTGCCAAAGTTTAGAGTTTAGACTTTAAGGGGATTTATTTTAGGAGGTATGAGGTCTACTTCCGCTAAAAATATACGTTAAGAATATGTAAAACTAGCGACCCAAACGTGGATTCGATCGCTTAAATTTATTGCTTCATTATATAAAACTTTCCATAATTTGCAGTCAATATGTTGTTCTGATATATAAGCTATATTAATGTAAAGTTTCTCAAAAAAATTGGTGGTTTTTGTGCGAAAGTGAAACAAACATGCGAACCTACAAGCATTCATATTTATAATATTAGGCACTATGATTCACACACACAGAACAAAATTAATTATAGTGAATGAATATAGCTTTTAGGTGTAAGAGAGTATG
Source organism: Heliconius besckei (assembly GCA_018249835.1). Classification (NCBI taxonomy): domain Eukaryota; kingdom Metazoa; phylum Arthropoda; class Insecta; order Lepidoptera; family Nymphalidae; genus Heliconius; species Heliconius besckei. Next base: position 22,725 of record DWNA01000385.1, on the reverse strand, counting down.
ATGCTTGCGAATTCAAATCCACAATGAGGAACATAATATGTTCCCCATTTTTAACCAACTTCTGTACGAAAAGGAGGTTATCAATTCGACTGTATTTTTTAATCATCATATCAAGGATAAGGAAAGTATTAATTTCTTTTCTTGTGATATGATGATTAAAAATGGAGAATATAAATAAAATAAATTTGTCTACTGATAAAATTTATAATATTAAAAAAGTGAAAATGCGTAAAGATAAATAAATAAATAAAAATTATAGATTCAATTTGTTTACCGTTAATATTAATCAATCTCTTGTCTGGTTAATGTTACGTTCTTTCCATCTTTTAATAGAATCAGTTTAAAATTAAAAAGAGCATCAACAAATTATAGCATTTTGGCAACGATGTACTAAACATTGTACAATGCATTTATGATGTAAAAGTTCGACACTCTAAAATAGTCAGTGTGTGTGATTCTATCTCCCTACCTCCCTCCCTCCCTCTACCTACCCTGCAATGCGGGTTACAGCATAAGGCTAAAAAATATTCTTCTAAACAATGGTTGCGGTTGAATAATATCTATCGTGCTAAAACAATAGTTAAGTTTATATAGAAAAACAATCTATAAAAAAACTAAAATTCAACTTACACTCCCAACAAAATCGAACTTGGCTATCACGACCTCCAACACATGATACAAATGCGGGGTCGCGGAAGGCGTCGCCTGAGCACTCGCTTGAGACAGTGGCCTCACCAACGGCGTGGTGTCCAGGTAGTGGAGCCTGTAGAAGGCTAACAAGGCTGGCATGTCTGCGAACAGCTGGTTGCCGATCCTGAATCTGGTGGTGCCATCGGCTGATATCACACGGTTCACTATATAGTGGGAGACGCGATCGTCCTCCCTGAAAAATAATGCGATGTTTATGTTGAAATAGTATAGTATTAGTAGTGAGTTAATGGATTGGTCTGGGTTCGAAACCTTTATTACGGTAAAAAACGTTATTTTTTCGCTCCACATTATATCCTGCAGAGTAAAGTAGGAAGGAGCCTAGCGTTAAAGTTCCCCAGTTTTCACCCAACTTTAGAGATATTGCGTGTTCAGTGGCGGAACTCAACGCCGCAATGTGCCTTGCTATTAGAGCGAGCCACCACAATCATCCATCAGATCCAGAGAATGGGAATCGAACCCAGAACCGTTACATTTACAATCAGTCACGCCACGAAGCACTCAAGAGGATACAGCTACAGCTACACCGATAGACAACTATTGAGTTAAAAACAAGGAAACATAAGAACGAGGATGAGGTCTATCTACTACATACACATTGTTGTCATATATCCTAGCGACGTCACTAGGAGCTTGTATGTATATATATGGACACATTGTTAGTAGATAATGACTCAGTTAATTAGTAATAAAATAATAATTGGCAACTACTTAATTGAAACCTGCCTTCCCTCTGCTGAAGCTAGTTTAATTTTAATTGACTATAGTATATTAATATAATAAATAGACACATTAAAGTGAAAACTAATTTCATCTGTAAGTCAAAGAGTACTTGTAGTGTATGTATGTGTAGGTGAATAAGGCATGTATATTTAGTATTTAAGTATCAGTAATAAACTAGTATTCATAAGAGCAGATCTCACAGGTGGTCCCATGGTGATCATGTCAAGATCTGATGATGGGATCCTGGAGAAATCGAGGGAACACTATACATAGGCGCACTTACAAGTATTTTGGCATTTTTTGTAAAGACTTGTGTGTTTGCTATCGGAAATCACAATTTGATGACGTGAAAGTGATGATGAAGAACATAGATGGCTTAAGTATTTGTACTAGTTTTATTGTAATAGTTACAAGAAAAAACATTGTTAAAACTTTTCGCCACAAATGAGATTCCTCAATTGTTGCATTTCTTTTTAACCAACTTATTATTTTTTTGTAGATCACAGTATGTTTTATCTTTATGTTAAGTACTTTTATGTTATATTTTAAGTTTATTGTTTGAAGTCGGTTTGTTTTTTGTTAAAAATTAATTAATGTGCATAACATGTTTCAAGGCATGAAGTACAAAATAAAAAGAAGAAGTTTTGGTAAGTTTCGTTTTTCATAAGATTTGTTAGTCACAACTTCTAATAAAAACAATAAACATTCAAGGTTTATGTATAAAAATATTAAATTCGAAATATCAAGCTTTCCAAACATGAATAATTCTAAAATATACATTAACTGGAAACTGGATTAACCAGTAAAGGGAACTCAAAATGTGATTTTTGAGTGGTATGGTATTATTATATTTTGTCTTCATGGTTTTGAATCTATACACTCCCAATACTTACCTAACACACAACACATAGTCGCCATGTATAGTTTTGGAGTCTCGCACCAGGAAAACACCACTTTCCGTCTCGTTTAGCAACAGCTTCGACGCCTCCGCTCGTGACAGACCACCGAAATACCAGCTGGAATGAATTATGGCATTTTAATATATACTCTTCACAGTTGATCCAAAGGATATCATGGATATCTCGTAAAAACTGACTTTTGGAATTATTGTAAAAGACCATTTAAAGTATTGTTTTTAATCATTTAATGTGCTAAACAGAGAGAACAGAGAGGTTTCCCTCTATATTTTTTACACTGTTCTTCATACTATAAATATGTATAGAAGCATATATATGTTTATCTTTACACATCTCTGCATTGTTTTTTCAGCTTCATGCGGTATCCTGATCATAGCAGCTAGGCAGAGGGAACATAGTGTTAAGACACTCTGTTTCAAACTTTGGATAGAAGTGGCAAAGACATAATGTTGCTTGGCAGAATTCAACACCAGACTTTGCTTTGTTACTTTGTTACTCTCTAAATAGGTAGCTGTCTTCCTACCACCCAAACATTAAAAAAGTAAAATCTTATTATAGAGCAATTAAACCCATTTTATAATAATTTCTCATAGAATTTTGAATTGTTTATACACTTATCTATATATCAACGCATTTGTTTGGAGTTTGGTACACTTAAAAAAATAATAGAAAGCAAATTTTTTTTTTCAATTTCTTGTCTGTCTGTCTGTCTGTCTGTATTCATGATCACACTAATCTTCAAAGTACTGAAGTGATTTATTTCAAACTTTCACCAATTGCTTTCTTTTAACTCAACTTAGCACAACATGAGTTTGCCTGCAAATATAAAACAAGGATTCTATTTGGGTATTTTTTGTCATATGCATCATTACAGTTGTTTTACAAAGAATCAATAACATTACATTTAAGGCTGTTTCTGAATGAATAAGTTAAATTAGTCATTGACATCAACTCATTTCGCTGTCGATTAAACGAATGAAGCATGTAGTTCAAGCGGGTGAAGCCGCTGGCAGGTTGCTAGTATACTATAAAACAACAAACTTGCAAAACAAAATATACATACAAATATTATGAAACTTTATACATTATAGTTCAAGAAAGCAGTTAACGTGTCTTTCAAAACCAGGACAGTCATAAAACATCACTGAAACTATAATCTGTTATTAGAATTACAATAAACAGAAGCACAATTACTCACATGCCTAGTGCCTACTGTAAACTGTATTTTAGCTCAAATCTCACTATGAGGATAATTTTATTGAAAATAATAAAAAAAAATCAATAAATATTTTAAAAATTATTTAAATTTTTTGAAGTGTAATTTTCTTTTCACTAATCTTTTCGTCGAAAATTAAATCTGGGAACAGTATACTATATGTTTGTTGGTCACTTGCTTGTTGTCAAATAGAAAGGTAAGCTAAAAAAATATAGGCACAAAAAAGTTTCAAATCAGCTATCCATATCTAGTTTGAATCACTAAACATTGTCATTAAAATTCATTTCATGTTCTGTGTGTCACAACTGCTAAATCACACTTAAAATATGAATTTGCATAGAACTACAATTTACATTTATTGGTGTCCTATTATAACTCTAAAAAGCAAACCAAAGAAGTTTCATGTTTTTCCTGACATAGCAAGGTATGCAGAGAGAACTTAGTGTTAATGTTAAGATACTCCATACACTGCCCAACTTTTCAAGACATTGTGCAGCGATTGGTGGAACTCGACACTGCAATTTGTCAGTCAGAGTGAAAAACTTGCGTCTTAGTGCTTGCTTGTAGTCCCCAATGAAATTAAATTATATAATTCAGTTTTCAATAAATCAATCAACAGAGAGGAAAAAAGTTTAAATTGACAGATTATAGCTTGTAATACCTTCAAGTCCTTTGATTTGTTCCTTCAAAAGTTCTTTGATTAAAAAAGGTGTTTTAATGTTCTTTTTTTACAAATATATTTAAAAATAAATTATTTCCATTACCCAAATTGACTAACACATCTTGAGACCGCTTAAGTTCCCTCTGTCTACTCTCTTGTGTGATGTCTTTTTTGTATAAATTTATTTACAAAAATGAAGAAATCAAATCATAGTTATATCTCACAATGTATCAAATTATCTAATAATTAAAAAAAATATATGATTTTATTTTTGAAAATAGAAATGAATATGTTGTTAAACACGAGAGGCGAGAAATGTGTTGATAAACACATTTTTTCAATAAATGATGATTTCAATGATGAAAGAAAAAATGTGCCTATTTTAATAATAATAATAAACTCTTTATTGTACACCCAAAAAAAAAAAAGAAGAATATGAATATGGTACAATAGGCGACCTTATCGCTGAAATAGTGTTTTCTTCAAGGCAACCTTAAGGCATTTTAAATTGCAAAAAAAATTAAATAATGTAAAAAAAATTTAAAATAATGTGCCTATTTTATAGTCACTAATAAAAGAAAAAAATTGTACTGAAAATATTTTAACTCAAACATGATGAGAAATATTTTGTGTGTAGTCTTTTTGGTTTATTATTTATTTTACAACCAAAAGAGCCGTGCTTAGAATTATGTTAGTTATGGATATTATTATTTTTTTTTATTAGTAAAATCACTATATGATATCCTCGCTCTGGTAACAAAATAAAGCGCGGCGTTGAGTTCCAGTAATGAACTGAAGGAGTGTCTTGACACTAGGTTCACTCTGGTTACCCTGCAATGCGGGAAATAACGTGAAGCTGAACCATAAAAGTATTCAAATATAAAATTAACCTGGTCATGTCATTCTGGTCAAACGAGGCCCCAATATTAGGGTTCGCCATCCCGCCTGTTAATGCTAACACTAATCACGATTACCGATACACCATCACGATAACACCGGAAGTGGAATCAAGTTCATTACACTGTCGATATCACTGCTCCCAGACTGAATGTACTCAATTTATAAATCTAAACAACGTTTCCGCAAATTTCGTACAACATTTTAATAATAATATGCCATTCGTCGCAAGATATAATTACAATTTGTTGACATTTATTTTATGGGTAAATCACCAAGTTATATTCACATCGTAACACATGTTTTCGCTATCTTCATGCACTGATATGGAGACGACGCACATACGCGCACTTTTCTAACTAACTTTGGGCTGCAATAAGTAAAATAAGTCTATAATTAGACCAAATTATAAATAATGTTCCACGGGTCACACACGCGAAGTTTCGTACGATGGGGCGTAGACAATGTGTGATTTTTTTCTATTTTGACGCATAATACTTATCTAATGAGCTTAGTTTGTGGTCATTTACTAAAATAAATGGTAAACATTTATTGAATGCTGCATAATTTAATTGTTTTATTTTAAGTTATTAGTTGATTCTTGCTGTCATTATTTTAAATTTTTTAATGTTTTTAGTTTTACTATTTGAGCTCTTGCTTTCTACTTAATAATTAAATTTATTAAAATGACAATTATTTATAAACATTTAAACACATATAAAAAATATTTTACATTATTATAATTATAACTTCTTTGGTATACATAAAAGGTGTAGTCATATTTACTACTTTTGCTTATGAACCACAATACGCTGTATATAGTTTGATTGAGAGATATTTATTTATTGACGGCAACACAGACGTCATTACACATCACCTTCGAATACTAGTCTATGGTGTGTGTCCATTGTTTTTCTACAATGTTATTTTTCTGACTGCTGCTGGTGGACGAAAAAGTTATCTCGTTGCGTCGAGTGTGGGGTTTGTGCTAGTGTTCGTGTTCGATACAGTGATTTATTAGCAATAGATCACTAAGATGTCGTCACCGAGCGCTGGGAAACGTCGCATGGACACGGACGTCATAAAACTGTATCCTTTGTTATAATATTCCATACAAGCAGTACTGCGCTGGGCCTCCATGTAAATAAGTAGGTAGCCCATCAGCTGATTGTCACGACCCAATACAAAATCGATACGGGCCGTTTGTGTATTAACGCTTTACTCTACCGACGTTAATGAGCTCCCGTTTGAACGTATGCTACGTATTTTATTTCGAAAATAAGCTTTGAAGGGCTTATCAATGGTGCTTTGTGTAGGTCTGTCGATATACGTTTCTATATATAACACATAGATAAGCACGATACGTTAATGTTAGCGAACGGTGTTCTTCCGTGTATTTAGATTGTAATATTTCGTAATTTGTATGTAGGCCACGGTCTCAATTGCGCATTTTTCTAACTTCATTGGCATAAGCTATTAAGAAGTATACCTTAATTCATTCCCTTTGAGATAATAATAAATAGATGCATTGTAATAATCAATAGTATTTTTTTATTAGTATGCAAAGGTTGCATGTTATTGTTCCATTGTTGAAAAGGTCCTTTATGATGTCATACACCAAAACAATTTCATACTTATGTTTAATTAAATATTTGATACCTGTTTTAAATGATGTTGTTCATAGTAGTTTTGGTGTTTTGCCAAATACTAGTAACATCAGTAGACATAAATAGCAATGCATCCGATTTTAAATTACAAATAAAGAAAATATTGAAAATTTAAAATAATATAACAAAGTGGACTTCAAATTCTTTTTTTATTATTATGTAATAAGTGTGTAGTGAGCCATTAGATAATTTTCTTATATTAAAATCTATTTCTTATCTACAACATTATAATTATAGATTTTATTTAGCTAAAAAAAATGAATTAAAATGTATCTACAAAGATTATTTTAAGTAATTAATATTTTGCACTATTGGTAAGTTCTTTAAAAAATTTAAAACATTATATCCAGAACAAAAATATAATTATATATTTTTATAATTTTTGAAAACAATTTTGTCCATTATTTAGGTTTTTGTTCTTTAGAGAACAATCATAAGTCATGAACTTTGTTGAAATGAAAGAATGTCTTAACTTGGTTCTGTAGCCTACAAGATGCATAAAGATAAAAAAGAATGAGTGGAAATTGAACCCACAACTATTTATTCTATTTACCTACTTCTCTTAAATTTTTATAGCTTTGTTTTATGTGCCACAATGGCACAGTAGTACAGCATCTGACTTCATAGAAATATGGTTTTTCTAACCACTTTTTGTCTTACCAACATGTATAATAAAGCGTAAAAAATACACTCTAATGGGTGGGGTCATTCACCTATTTCATTATACTAAAAGAAATATGTAAATCACATTTTTGCTTGTCACAGTAAGAATAAAAACACCAGCCAAATGGATTCTCACACTGTCAACTTTTTTGTTGATAAGCCTTATCAGGAATAGTTATGACAAGTGGAAAACTGTCATGTTTTTAAAATATTTTGATTCAGTTTAATTTTTTTAGTTTAGTTTAGTTTTAATTTAGGTTAGTGTAGGTAATTATTATATATAATTATTTAGGTAATTATAGGGTCAATCACAAACAATTACCAGTTTTAGTCTTATGTCCTTAATGTAATACAAAATATAAATAATCTACATAATATATTTTTTTTATCTTAAGTGGGAAATGAACCCATAGCCAATGTATGTACTTAGATTGGGTCAAAATGGTGTAATAAACTATTTCTATACAATCTCTAACTTAAATATCCATTAGAAAAAGCCATAAAAGAGAAATTCTATATGTTACTGTTTTTGTACAAATCATCATTTTAAATAGTTGTGAATGTGTACATAGTAACATGAATAGCTTAGCTTAGATTACAAATCTAGTTCAAAATAATAATAATATGTTATACTTATTATTTTAAACTAGATTTGTAATCAAAGCTCAAATGTTTTGGATATATGTAATATTATTTATATAAAATTTGATTTAATCTTGGTAATAATAAAAAACTTAATTAATACTTGTGGGATACACAGATAAGTAGTGGTAGCTTTACTCTACATTTTCCCCAAATTTCATAAAAAAAAAACTACCCACCGAGGGTTCTGTACAAAAATTGAAGGTCTCAAGGTTTTTCTGAAATTCAAGCTGACTTTGGCCCTTCCATCTGATACCTCTCTTGAACTAGCGTAACTAGCCTTTTATGGCAATTATTTTTTAGATTTAACCACAAAAGTATAGTTTTCAGATTTTTTCTTAAACTAGTACTAAGTACCTGTAGATGCTAGCTGCCAAATTTTAATATTCTAGGTCATCTGGAACTACCCAATTTATTTTGATTTCCTTTATACATGTTTTTTGCGATATAAACGGCCATATATTTTTTTAAATAAATGTATAAATACGATTTTTTCAGGAAATCAAGGGATCTGAGATCTGAGTATATGATTTGAATATAATTATATAACTGAGACTTGTATACTGAGATAAAGGCTCTTGACAGATAGACAGACAACAAAGTTATCTTATAAGGGTTTTTTCCCTTAAAAGATACGGAACCCTTATGAACATATTTTTATCTATAACCTGCTTTCACCAGCACATACCAAATAAATCTAGTGATAAGTAATTCGGTTCTTCGCCCATCTCTTAAATTGCGTGACTCAACGCTGCACTTTTTTTAATAACGAAGGTTCGTTGTTAGTAGAACATACATTTAAAAATACATACACACTACAGACATAAAATGGTATTATTGTTCCGTGTTATTTTAATTTCTGTGTATTTTTTAATTTTAGTATTATTATTATTGTAAAAATTTTCTTAATTACATAATCAGCATTGAAAGTAAGCATGAGGTCACAATATTAGGGGGCCTCAACGAGTTCTGCGTAAAGTTCTTCGGACCTCCTGGCAGTGAGTATAAAAATAAATGAATATTCTATATTTATTATATTCTACAAAACTAAATATAGGTACGTAATGTATAATACCAATAGGTATTGGTAATTAATAGGAAACGGAGTATCTTAACACTTCCTGTGCCTGCGGGAAAAAGCGTGAAGTTACTTTTCTCTTTGTATTCCTTAAAAGAGTCCAATATTTATAAAAAATATATTAATTCAAGTTGCCATAACTCATATTGCCACAGGGCACAGGTTCACTTTACTTCGTGTGATAGTTTATAAAAATAAACTTTCCGAGATAATTTTAAACTTTTACCTCTTCAGCGACGTTAAAGTTATTAATATATTTGTTTATCTGTTCTTATATAGTCCTGACAATCTGTCTTAGGGTTCCGTACCCTATGGTGATACGAGCTAAAAGACAAAATACTATTTATTTTTATGTCGGTTTTATAAGTAATGGTACGGAACGAGTCCTACGCGCAATTGGTTGGTTTTTTTAATAAAACACGGCCACTCGTGGAAATAAAATAAAATGTATTCATTTCCTAGCTATGGTAACGAGGCAAAGAGCGGTGTTGAGTTCTGCTACTCAACACGCAGTGCCTCCAGAAGACGTCGGAAAGTGGGCTACGGAGTGTCGTAACACCAGGTTTTCTCTGCTTACCCTGCTATGTGCGGGATACATATAAAAAAAATTGTTAGAAATCGGAAACGGGTAGCGTTTTTAAAATAACACGATAAAAATACACACCGTCTATATGTTTTTAACGTACTCGGATAGAGGTTCCATGTAATTACAATAAGTGGCATGTATCACTCAATAACAACACTACACACTAGATACCTCCCAATCAGGGCTTTCGCCTTCAAGCAACTGCTCCCGTTTTACACAAATCCACTGCTTTTATTGTCTTTTGCACCAATATCTACCCACTTTTACATGAGTACACTAACAATATATACCTATAATTATATTAGTAGTCTGCATATTATTGTCATTAAATTTTATTTTTATCTTTATACTCCATAGTCTTATCTAATGGCACATTTTTAATAAACCACAAGAAACTAAATATATTTTATATTTTTGACCACTGACTGGTCAATGTGCTGAGCGAAATTTGAACCCGCGACCTCGCCATTGTGTAAATTTTAATTGTATGGAAAAATGTTGTGAATAAATTCATTTTTGCCATTAAGTACCTACGCAATTTAACTATTGCGTAGCTCGGGAGTAGATTTGTAATCACGCTAATATCATAAATAACTAATTTACCTTTATGTAAAACGAACTTTATGATAATTTGACAGCTTTAAAGTGATTTTTAAAATAAAATTACCGCAGTGGATACAGTTTTAAACTTTTAATGTGCTAAAATATTTTGCCAACGGATAAAAGTAGATTAGTACATTGCGATATGAATATTATTAATAAAGACTTTCTCCAGCTGTTATTTGTAACGTGTTTCTTTAATTAATAATATAATTTTATTATATTTCAGCTGACACGATGTTTTTGACGAGAACCTAGGGTCAAGATATTGTGGTTTAACTCCCAGATGGTCCTCGAACCAATAAACGTCGCGCTTATAAAGACCTTGTGCCGCTAGGCTATTACAGTCTTCCTCTCCAAGTCACCTGTCTTCTGTCCTTTCTAAAGAAGTATAAATCCTCTTAAGTTAGGTTTGGTTGGATAATTGAGCGGGTAGTGCTTAGGCGTGTAGTCTTTCTGCTCGCTTGATCCTTCCCGATTGACTATTTATTAGTGGAAATAAAAATATGCAACTTACTCTTGCGAGTTCAACATAGTCCTTAATGGGCCCGCTCCGCTCTCCGTAAAAACTGTACTTTGTGATGCATCAATTATTGTTTTAGCAATTAGTATTATCAACGGAGCACGCGCGCGTCGGAGGTCGAGGATACGATTTCCGAGATCAAGGAGCTTTACTTGCGAGGTCGGGGTTACAAGCAAAATCATTGTAACTACGACCATATACGCTAGATAGAGTAGGTTTTACATTGTCTTATAGTTTTGTGTATTGAAATTTGAAATATTCTTTAAAAAATCCGTTATTACTTGGAATTTAAACGAACTTTCCTATTTTTTCGCTTTAAATATGGAGCAAATGGACGCTCCATTGGGTAAATGATGCGAAATAAATAATTTATTTTTTATATATTTATTTATTTTGATATTTCAATATATTTCTTGTGCTGACTTTTACATGCGACTTCGCCCGCGTCAGTAATAATTATGGAAAGACCATATTTATTCAATTAGAATAAGAAATTCCTGAGATTGGCGTATTCAACTAAATAAACTCTTAGTAAAGATTGGCGATGTTATACGAACTATAACATGAGCGGTTAAGATATTTTTAAGGGATTTATTATAGACTTAATTTCTATTATTATTAGATTATTTTCAAATGGCCATTTATTCTTAAATGTCCTATTACAAACATATTTCATAAATATAATAAATGTAAGAAAATTGCATAATGAATGCATGCACTTAAAAATAATGTCATACCTTGCCAAGAGAGCAAAGAGGGGGAACCCAGCCCACAATTGTTGTGTGTCCCAAATAAAAATAAATACACTTTCTTTCAAATTTCAGCCCCCTACGAGGGTGGTGTGTGGCGGGTACGTGTGCACCTCCCCGACCACTACCCCTTTAAATCCCCGTCGATCGGCTTCATGAACAAAGTCTACCATCCGAATATTGATGAAGTATCCGGTACGGTGTGTTTGGACGTTATAAATCAGGCTTGGACAGCGTTGTATGGTAAGTTCCCGCAAATAGTGTACTCTCCCTCTAGACAGAGGGAACTTAGTGTTAAGACAACGGGAACTGACTCTTCATAGTAGTTTTCATATGCCTACCTTGCTATATTCGGGACACAGCATAAAGTTAAGGAAATCTAGGTTTTACTAGACTAATTCACTTCTAAGGAGCATAAAGCAGTAGAAATATGCATCAAGGAGAGGATCATATGATTTTTCATTAGATTTTCTCTATTTCCCACAAAATACGGCAAACCTGTGCTGTATGTATAGTTGTTGATTCTAATCCATTCGATATAATGCAACACGCAATGCCTCGAAATTGGCCGGAATATTAAGAACAGAAGTCTAAAACTAGGTTCCCTCTGCAAATATGGATAAGGATGTTTATGTTTATTAAAAGCATACAATGTTAACTAGTAATTATTCCTTTGTTAAATTATTCATTGCTGCTTCTTTTCTGCCTCTAATTATAGTAATTTTTAACCTTTCATAGATGAATCTTGATACTATTAAATGCATTATTTCCACATACATTACTATTTAAAATGTATCTACTTACAAAAATATTTTTTAAATAGAAAATGTACAAATAAAGATTTTTTAGCTTTACTCACTTTAGTCAGCAGCCAATTTGAAGACGCCTAATAAACGTAGTGTCTTAACACTAGATAAAAAATCATGAGTGACTTACAACTTCGCAGATCTATCAAACATATTTGAATCGTTCCTGCCCCAGCTGCTGACCTACCCCAACCCCATAGACCCGCTCAACGGCGACGCGGCCGCCATGTACCTGCACAAGCCTGAGGAGTACAAGAAGAAGGTATCAGGTGAGTTTGACAGTTTGTCTTTTTAAGTTCATTTTGACAGATGTGGTGGGTGGCGTCTCCTTGCCTCTCTTACCACTCTATGTTGATTCAGTTTTCCAAACCACCTATCGCCAAATATTATTAAGTATAATGCATAATATGATGTTGGATGTTAATGTTTTTTTATAACACGGTTACTCTTCTTCAGCGGAGCGAGCCGAGCGCTCTACTGGAGACTTTTTACACTCTTTGTTACCAATAGGCTCCCAAACAGTTTGACCCATTGAGATGAAAATTTGCAAACATATAGATATGACCACGTAGATGGTTTTAGACGAAAAAAAATGTAAAAATTCAATGGACTTGAGCAATAATCAAGTGACAAATTTCCCCATAGGGTTACATGTAAAAAAATGTCTCCTCTGGGTAACGTTAGGCGCCTGCTATAGATACCGATGAGGTGATTAATGTAACTATAATTGAGTTTAGAAAACAATTGATGCTTGCTTCCCTCGACATGTGAACCCTATTGAGATTATGCGAGCGCAGCGAGTCAAAATTGAGGTCCGGTTCGCACCCCTAATTTATTTGAATTTACAAAAAATTCAATACTATAGGGAATCTTAGATACATCTTAGATAGATACGAGTATATTATAATCGGATTATCGCATCACGCTGCAAACCGCTTCTCAGATAACCACGGGTCTCATTATCATAGACAGCCATCTTTTGTCCACTGCTGGATATAGGCCTTCCCCAATCTTCGCCACCACACTCGATCATCAGCTCTTCGGACCCATCCGCTTCCCGCCAACCTCCTTATGGCGTCGGCCCAACTGGCAGGGGTCGTCCCACCGGTCGTTTTGTACGGGGTCTCCACTCTAAGACACGTCTGCCCCAGCGGCCGTCGGCTCTACGACAAATCTACCCCGGGTCTACTATATTTTAATTACAAATATCATTTTATGAATCGATATTGAAATTCCATGTAAAATATTATGGGACTTCGAACCCGCGCCTATTATAAATTACCTAACCCTTTATTTTACCAGTTAATTATTATTGTTAACAATAACTTTATAAAATAACATTTGGATCACATCGATCCAGACTACGTCCGTAGGTTCGCAACAGAGGAGGCTCTATTAGAAAAGGACGCCATCACGGGCGTCGGCGCCGCGTCGAAACAAAATGGCGCCAACTCCGACACAGAATCATCAATGTCGGAGTTCAGTGATGACGAAGCCCACGACATGGAGTTATAACGCACGGAATATGTTTGCTAAAAGTTTTGTCGATTTTATTTTGGGCGCCCTCGGTCGTGTTTTTGATGGTTAATCGATTGAGAATTGTAGGGGTTTGATTCAGTGTTACAATTGATTGGTTGGTTCATGAGTATACTTGAGGTTGTTTGTCTGTCAATGTCGGATTTCTTATTTTTTTGTCTGTAGTGGCTGCTGTACTTTACTATCTTGAAATAATTAAATGCTCAATTACAAATTAATGTTTTACACGAACGAGGATTTAAAAAATTACTAAGTAATGTTATTAATTATTTCACTTTGCTATTGAATTTATAAAAGTTATATCTTAGGCACTTTTTAGGTGGTTTTACAAGTTTTTGGTATTTAATCAAATGCCAAAAATGTGTAAAACTAGTTAAATGAATGAATAAAAAGTTTTTTAAATAAAATAATCATTAAAAGCATGGTCGTATTTAAAGATATTTTCTGGGGATCTGGATTTTAGTTTTAAACATATATGTTCGTGTAAACGTTTTTTTACGACAAATTTATGGTTAACAAAAATTCTGGGGTAGCCTGGACCATATATATATATAGCCCCGCATATTCCTACGCCCATAATTAAAAGTATGGCAGCCATTTTAAAACTTCAGGCATTTCCATTGACATATGTCTGAAATTATTCTAAACGATTGGTGAAAATTTTAATGTTTTTGTTTTGTAAAAAGGTATTCAATTACGGTTGTGCGTTCACTGTTCTAGTAAAATATATACTTTATTATATTTTCTAACGTTAAATTATTGTTCTTGAGTACCCTTGAACTCTATATTATCTATGGACTTAGCTACCTTGTATTATAGACAATAGTAATAATATAAATAACCTCAATATTAAAAAATATACATTTTCCAAAAACGCAGGGCGCCCGTTGACAAAAGGAAATTATCTTACTACCTCAACCATTTAAAAAAAGGGAAACTTTAAAAAAAAATTTCAAAAGCATAATTTAAAAAAAAATTACAAAACTCTTACATATCTCTAGAAATGAGTTTATTAGTTTTTACCTTCTGACGTTAGATAAATAAGTTTTAAAAAAATTTTAGTTATACTTGCGTAAAAAATTGTGACGAGGTAGTAACATAATGTTGTGTAACAATAAGTGTTTTATAATCTACTGTCCGCTGTCTATTTTTTTATCTGTGGACCACAATATGCCAATTTTAGGATTCTAGATCTATGCTCAGAATATAAAACGGCGAAAGTGCTTTAAATATAAAAAAACCTTTTATAAGAAAATGAATCGTGAATGGTTTCCTTTAAATTGTCTATGGCTTGTATTGATTGGACACACACGTCACTGCCATAAAGTATAGTTTATATTCTCTTTTCGTCTTCGTATCTTATACTGTGTGATGTGTAAAGTCCGTTTTACGCTTAGCAATATTATAAGAATGGTGTTCACGAAAATGTTGGAAAATCAATGTGACATTAATATAAGTCGTTGTAAGAACATTTATTATCTGTATTCGAAATATTCTGAGTAATGTAATTAATGGAAATGCTTAAGTATGTATATTTTAATAATAAAGCAAGAACATATATATTTTACACCTCAACTATTATACTGGCATCACAGCGGATGAGTGATTTTGTAAATATCTTTTTAATCTGTCCCCCATAGCGTAAACCAACTTTGAGCCCATTATTGGACTACAGTCATCGCTATATCTCATAGGTATTTAATTTTTTATTAGTGTAATTTTTTTTATATATATATAAATAAATACGTCGTACGTTCGTCCATCTCGTTATGACTACGTTGTAGTTTTTATATGGCAACACTGTACACATGACTTGAAAGAAATGGTGAGTTTGGGGAGAGCGATTATTAACAATTCAGTCGTCGTCGAATCGAATGAAGTCGAATGAAAAAAAATCGAACTTAATAGCCTTATATTAAATATTAATAATCGCTCCTTCATCAGTTTCTATTGTTCGTCTCTTACTGTGATTGATTCTTTAATTGTTTAACGAACGTCAATTCGCCCGCAAAATGTTGGGAGTTATATTATCTGTACTTAGTGTAATTGATAATCTGCTTTAGCACAACGGTTTTTAACTCTTTAACCTGACATTTTGAAATTTGAACTTTGAAATCTTAATTTGCCACTTTTACATATTGACAATTTAGTTAATTTCTCCGTCACATTTTGTACTCAGCGGTCGTTTTACCAAATATTTAGCATTTTTTTTAGTTTGATACTCGGCAGACTACTGCGTATGATCATTTTGGCTCTATTTGTAATGATTT
Source organism: Heliconius besckei (assembly GCA_018249835.1). NCBI lineage: Eukaryota > Metazoa > Arthropoda > Insecta > Lepidoptera > Nymphalidae > Heliconius > Heliconius besckei. The sequence continues at coordinate 6,483 of DWNA01000385.1, read as the reverse complement.
TTCTGATGAAATGTTTGTGAATCACGCGTTTTTGTCATAATTTTCTTCTAGTTCTACGTAAGATACGGTCAGAAAAGGCATTACAAACGAATATAATACAGATCTCTAGAAATGACATTTTGCGATCCTCAAAGTGTTGCAATCGTCGTATAATTAAGTTAGGCTACGATAGAATTTAACACGAAAAATATATTAATATAGAACTTATTATATCTTTGAAATGATAACAAGCCATAATATATTTTGGTATAAGGAAATAACGTTTAAAATTTTTTTAGCTATAAATTTGTTTATTTTTTTTATATATTTTTCATACATTTATTCGAGCTTCATAAGTCCACCCAGCTTTTGTTCTCGATGTGCTATTATGAATGATTAATCGATATTGTAATTCTAAACTAGAAATTGATTTTGTAATGTCGTGTTTTCTATGTAATAGTGGTAGCATTCATAGTCGCAAATCGCGATATATTTTCAAATGCATTATTATTTTTATCTATTGACTTGCTCTTTTAATTTGTTGTTACTTGTATTTGAAAATTTAATCAAACAATAGTTGCGGTGATGATGAGAAACTTTTTTAATATCATTAATCAGTTAGTACCAAATTGATTCAGATGTGTATTGTCTGTGGCTGCAAATGTGAAATCAGTTATACATGTAAAAGAATAAAAGTTCATAATATATTTTTATTTCATTACATGTAATAAACTTACGTTATTTTTAAATTAACTTGTTGTTTGATTGTTTCCTAAATAATCCTATTATCACTATGGTTTATAATCCCCTTTTACACCATCGACTAGTCTGCTAGTGATATAACGAGAAGCTATATTTACATTCACTTATGAATTATTAATTAATGGGTAATTCAGATATATAATAAATTATTATGTGTTGAATATTGAAAAACTATAGAAATAATTAAAATCCACTTTTTTTTTCTGTATCCCGCTTATAACCGGCAGAGAGAACCTTTATTATAATTACACTTCATGCTCCATTGTCCAAAAAATTTATGAAACATTTCATCAAGCTTTGTTGTTTTTTATTTACCCGAGAGTGGGGAAATGAAAATAATTAATTATATATATTCGATATACTTTTAAACGTAATTGCGTTTCAATATACAAATTCTTACATAATTTGAACAAGAGAAGGAAAAATAAAATAAAAATGATTTATTAACATAAGTCTATTAAAAATAAACAGTTCAACAACATGCTATGTACAGTCACATTAACTACACTCATACTCAGTAACTCAGGATGTCAGTATTACACTGCACTTTAGGGTGACTGCCATTTTATTGATACCCACATATAATAATATATAAAAGACATCTTTATGCATTTTTTGTATATAAACTAGTGAGTCTAGTGTTAATTGACTCCATTCTTTATTTTCTCTAACTTAAAAGAAAACAAATTTTATTATAATAATGTCTAATGAAATACTATACACTTAGTCATGAAAATATGAATACATCTATATATTTTTTTAATAATAATATGCAATCACGTGATTTTATACAAAATAATTATTTCATTAATTGGTTGGTCAAAGAAATCGAAGAATGGAGCGTCTTACAAACTACTTTTCCTCACACAATGTGATGGTGAATATATATATAGTACTATTTCGTTTTCCCTAAAAACACAATCTATGTATATTTGGAGAACTGGGAACATTTAAAAATGGCTTAAATTATTCTATTTAACTTTGTGCTTTACCCAAAACCAGTGATGATATAACAATGTACAACTAACCAGTAATAAAACAAGATAATACAATTAAGATAATATTTCTTGTGTGTTCTATTATGGAAATAATAGAAATAATATATTCTATAATACTTAATTGTTTTATTATTTATTTATACAGATTTTCAAGTGCAGATTCAAACCCCAAAGTGTCAGCTATAAATGCTATACTGGAGGAAGTAGCGCGGTACATAATATAATACAAAATGTATTAAGCAATCATTTGTAGCTACCATTTTATGTTTTTTCTGATTAAATTTTCTTAGAGATTGAATTCAAGCCTACTTTACTTTGGTTAATATATCTAAAGTCCTTAGCTACAAGTCTCCTCATATTCAAATATTGCATTAAACAAAATAAATTTGTATATATTTCTGCATAGCTTGTAGAGGAAATAAAATTTATATATAATTTTCTACAAAAAACATAAAAAATGGCAGCAGTAATATTGACATAGTCCTTTGTGATAACAGGATTCAGTAACACCATTTGAATTATTTGCACATTATTTGTATTTTGGATCAAGACTAGCTTACATTTATTCAATATAAATTTTGTCAATATGTATCTAGAATACAAACAATCGAGCTCTCATACAATACATTATATATAATAGTGTAGAAATGCAATAAATTGTAGTGTGTAGCAAGAAATAAGATAAGAGATTTTTCTTGTATTAAATTTACCAAGTGCGAGCAGACATGCATACAAATAGGTAGAAAGATAATAAATAATTTTATGGAACCATTTAAAAAGAAATATATATTCTAAAACAAAAAAAAATCACATCTGTTGTATAGAAGCTCCCTTTTGAATATTTATATTTTAGTAGTTTTTCAATATTTATTGTTATAGCAGCAACAGAAAATGTATCATCTGAAAATTTCAACTGTCTAACATAAGATATAGGCTGGTGTCTTTCACCCTTTGTATATGGAACCCTAAAAAAGACTATATAACAATTATTGTGGCATTGGCATGTGTTGTGTTAAATGTTGACTAAATTTTTTTAATTTTTTTACTTTCGTACGACAATGAAGTAAAACAGTGGGTTTCACGACTCTATCATCTAGTGAAATTTTTTATGTAGATAATAAAATAAATCGTATTTTATAACTGTATAGAATGTAGGAATCTTGAATATTTTTTTGGGTTTTTAGCTATTAACACCATATTTTAATCCTTAAGAATATAAAACTGACCTTCATTTGGCAGGTTTTTTTATTTTAATACAATTTTTATATGCAAATAAATATAAACTAATAATTAATAGTTCATTGTCCCTTAAACATAATATAATTTCCCATAAAAGTCCAAAATAAAGGAATTTTACAACTTCAGTGCACATTACTTGATGCTTAAAATTTAGATATTGAATACAATAACATAAATGTTAGCTTAAAAGTAACACTAAAAACCCCAAGAAAAAACCTCTTACCATCTCTTGTCTCACTACAAGACTATCTTATCATGACACTATCACATAACTTTCACTGTCACTAACGCATTTAACCAATAATAAGTCCGCATCCAAATTTGAACTGTTGTTTAGATTGATTGGCCATGCCCGAGAGAGCAAATGTGAAGGGGAGAGGCTGGAGTTTCTTCTCTAGAACTGCTCCAATGTTCCAGTTGGAGTCAGCCATGCCTGGAAATGATGAAAAAAATATTGATATATGAAAACATAATTTATAAAATTTGGATATCTTAGGGAATTGCACTTGAATCTCTTGTTCACAGCCCAAGCACTTGTCACAAATTAAGCTATACATTTTTAAAAAGTTATATTATATATTTTTTTAAAACCTTTTCTTCAAACAGAAATACATTTTTATAAAATGTCTAAAAATTTTAAGATGGTGGAATATGTTCCTACCCTTCTTCTTGACCATTCAAGAGCTCATAGTCAATTAAGCTATGTTCACATAAAGCTTTGTTGTGATTCCTATACGCATAAGTTATTGTGGCAAAGCGCAGCATTGAGGTCCGCCACTCAACACAATGCCACCAGAATTCAGGGGAAAATGGGGAACTGAGTGTTAACACTAGATTCCCTCTCCCCACCCTACAGTGAGCGGAATATAGTGCATTATTGTGTGATTTTGATTTTGTTAAATAATTAGTAATAAAAGATTAAGATTTAAGAAAAGATGTAATTATTAATAAGTATTTCTAATAAAAGTCGAATCGAAATATATTCAGTACTAATCAATAGTATAGTAGTTATAAAAATATAAAATAAAGCATAAAGCCAGTGTTGTGGACACCACCAGGGCAAAAGTAAATAAATATTTCCCTTGACTGCCCAGTCAAACCCAAAACCACATTTACCTTACTATGCCACCATGGCATCATTACTAAATCTTTTAAGTTATTTAATGTTAAAAGAGAGTAATTAATATATACCTCTAAATACAAGTTCTGCCTTTGGTATTGTTACTTGGTAGCCTATGGTGCCTACTGACTCCATTCCTCGGAATGATGTTTCCATTTCAGCTACCACCTGGAATAAAATAAATATAATATATTTTTTGAGAAGATTTGATGCCAATCGTGGAGGAGGGGCACAACAAACATGTGATAATAAACGTGGAAGGTTGTAGCCTCAATTTCCTCTGGTGAAAATAAAATAATTTATATTTTCATTACCTTACTCTAGTAACAAGGCAAAGCGCGGTGTTGAGTTTCGCCACTTAACACGCAATTCCTTCAGAATTCGGCGGAAGCTAAAAAAAAATTAAAAATGACCTGCAATTGTTCACTAGCTTGTTTAAAGTAACACACATGGAAGCTGGCCGCACCCAGTGTGGCAGACACTTCTGAATCTGGAAAGTAAAACAAAACATTAACATTTAATTACTTATAAGTATATACACAACACAGCTGTAAACAGCTATGTGCAATAGTTATAGTAGGTAGGATATGGCATATGGGTTCAATTTCCACTATGGTAGTGTGTGGGGTACACACTGTACATACATATTGTATACAATAATCTATCTATCTCAGCATACCAAATATATTCGGTAGAAATGCAATTGTGAAATTATTGTCTGCTATTGTTTTGCATATAAATAACGAAATTTAATACATAATAAATGAGTTGAATATTAAGTCTCGTCTGACTACCATCGTCTCGACGCCATAGCCCACAGTAGTAATTATAAAGATATTAAAAATATTCATCAAAAAGACGAAACTATAAAATACAACTATAAATGCGACAATTGGGTTCAATTCTCACTCAAGGAAATGAAACTATTTTCCATTCTTTGTTCTGGTAACGAGGCAGAGCGTGGCGTTGAGTTCGTATTTATGTACATTATATATAATTAATTTTCACGGGATTCTAAATAGTAAATTAGTTCTACTATCCATCTTGATGCTGTTAAATACAGGACTAACAAAAAACTAATTCTATACAGGGGTCAACTAGTGGCCGCTCTGCCAACAGCACAGCCAATTCCACTGCTAACGTATTGACCTTGACTGACTGTCAGAGTTACCATTTGTACTTTTTCTTCTTCTTGGTTCTTGGTTCCACAGTGAGTACACTATTAAGTTGTGTATATAAAATAGTTGTGAATGACACTTGATACATTCTAAGAGTGAGGTAGAATTTGTCATGTGTCATACACAACTTAACTTATAGTCATTTTGATTTGTCGTTGGGGTTAAAGATACAAGTAATTAAGGAAGCATTGTATATCAATATTTACCATCCATTGTATATCTGGCCGCCGCTGACGCTACAGCCACTTCACCTCCGGCTATGCGCGGACTGGACTGGTACACGAGCTCCGCGCCCAGCGTTAAACGCCGCGTCACTGCCTGCAAAGGTTTCGAATATGTATATGTGTTATTATTCTTACATTGAAATGTGATTAATGTATAAGAATAATTCTTTTTCCAAATGGTATTAAATGGTATTCTCATCATTCTCAAATTTCTCATTCTCAAAATGGTATTCTCATTTTTTACCAAATGGTATTAAAAAAGGTAATTATTGTATTCTTAAAGGAATTATCACATCAGCGTCAAGACCCAGCAGAATAACGAAAAAGATAGTTAGGACACATCAAAAGAATGAATGACAAATAATATTCCAAATATTTTTGAAGAAAGAGTGAGTAGTAACAGAGGCAAGGGAAAACCTCAATTGACCTTTGAGAACAGTTTCAATGATAATTGTTGTAAATGTTATTCCACTTAAAAAATAAATCTAAAAAGATTTTTTTCTTTTTTTTAGCTAGAGTTAAGGGCCTAGAGTAAAGACACTCCACTGCTCACCTTTTAGATTAATAAATGTAGAAAACATAGGTTTTATACTGTGGGTATAAACCCTAAAAAACATTACCTGTAAATAATGTCCAACAAAAACAGATGATTTCTCACTGCAGTCTGGTTTACCTACAGCTAGTGCTAGTGTATAGTCAGGTCCTTTGTATTCTAATGTGCCTTGCGTTGCAGTTAACTTGCATTCTTGAACCTAAAAAGATATAATAAATAAAAAAATGATTACTACAGCATATAAAATTTAATAACATTTTTTTAAATAAATAAATGTACGAGGTGTGTTCAAAAAGTAAGGTCACTTTGTATTTTTAAGAAAAAATATTTATTTATTTATCAATATTTATGTTGTCCCCTTCAAAGTAATCCCCCTCAGATACAATACACTTATGCCAACGGTTTTTCCAATCGTCAAAGCACTTCTCAT
>DWNA01000384.1:0-24649 GCA_018249835.1 Heliconius besckei | reverse complement strand
GTTGCCTGGAAGAGATTGCTTGAAGCAATAAGGCCGCCTTTGCATACTATTTTATAAAAATATATTGTTTCTTTTTCTGTTATATGTTATATGTGTGTGCAATAAAGTTTTTTCTATTCTATTCTATATCTACATATATATTTTTTAATTTTTAAAGGTATGAGAACGGTGCACTAGAGTCTTCATTTACACCAGCACAATTGCAACAAATACGGAGAATATCGCTAGCTCAAGTACTTTGTAGAACTTTAGATTCCATTGACAATGTCCAACCGTTCGTTTTTCTTTCACCCGACAACACGGAAAACGGACGAATTTCCTGTCGTAATGGCTTGCTCAATAACTTCGATCTGTCTCCCTGGACTGAAATTAACTCTGATTCTAATAATGATGTTAAGAAACGCGACGAAAATATGACCTTACGTTCGACAACAAAACCTAAAAGAAAATCTACTACAGCTAAGCCTTTGACTACTAAAAAATCTGTGAAAAATCAATTAACATCTGACACGACATTTAATAAAGCAAATAAACCACAAAAATTAAATGTGACCGACTTGACTGACGCTAAGAGTGACCTGAATAATGCAACTGATCATATCAAAACTCATACTGTAATGACTATAGACGACAAACTTGACTTTAAAAATAAGACGAGACGATTCAGCAACATTGCCACTGCATACAATCCAACTCGACAGTACAATGATTATTACGACGAAGTTCAAAGCGCACAATCCGTAGTAATCAACAACTTGCCAAACAAAAGACCAAGTAGGCCTTACATATCTGTGACAGAAAATATAGACAAATATACTTACCTAATAAATTATGTTCCGCGACCAACTCACTCTTGGCGAAAGACTACAAGACGAAACTATGACAGAGACGTGGTTAAAGTGACTTATCAGAGTTATGACGATACTTACAGACGGCCAAACAGACCATATTACAATAGAGATGAGGAAGACTTTGAATCGCGAGACAATAAGCCGGTAACTGAAAGCCCTCAGTCTTCGGCTCGGTCTAATGAAGAATCCTCATTTAGTCCAAAAATATCTACTGAAACGTCTATTATAACTGACCGACCAAAACTTGTGACAGACAAGCCAACTGAAATTGACAATATTGACGCAACGACTGAAAATATTTACAAATTACTGACTTTCGGCTATGTAGGTACTTACAGAGGCAACACCACTAACGTTGACAATGACAAAAATAAGGATAGTAGTAGTAGAAAAAATAACGGGATGACCAAAAACTTGTCTACTGTAAACGAGAATTTTGACACTACTGATGAACCTAGTAATACTAAGCTCTCAACATTTCTGATTTACGACACAGCGACAAAACCTTACACATTACACAGACCGACGAGACGGAATGACGACCAGACAGAAACTAAAGACAAATACTACTTCATTCATAATGTCTTACGAAAATATCCTGACAACAGTTACAAAGACAATGACAGAAAAAAAATTGAACCTACACTTCTGACTGATGACTCTGACAAAAATGACAATACAAAAACAAATGAACAAACAAATGACAGTAATGGTATGCGCCATGACTTGGGCATTGAAGAAAGGTCTGGAAATCATAAAATATCTTCTGAAACTAGGGCTGTTAATAGAAACAAAGTAAAATTGAGACCATCCTCTGTTAAAACACCATTGGTCAACTTTGAAATAATACCGAGTGAAAGCAAGTAAGTAGAATTGTACTATAGTGTGCATGCAAACCGTTGGATTTTTTGTAAAAAAATATATATATTCATTATAAGTAAAATATACTCATTAACCACATTTCAATTAATTTTTTTTTTTTTCATGTTAATCATTTAAATAAACAATTTCAGTGCATCTCAATGGGCGGTGTATGAAGAGAACGAAGACAGCACTTTAGAACTTCCAAAGATGCCCGCTATAAGTGCTGATCCTTACGCACTTAGAGAGATACCAAGACCTCTTGGATTTACTATAAGACGAAGACCTGGAAGGTCGTAATTTAATAAAAATAATCTAAGAATTTATATACAAAATTCAAATTTTAATTCAATATATAGAAACAGAAAATTCGACAATTACGTCCCTAGAAGAAAGACTAAAAAGTGTCAAATTAGTTACTAATTTATAATAATAACATAGTTTTTGGTGCTTAGATAGACTTGACTGAGACATTAATTTGACTGACCCTATTCTGCAAATTAAAAATTACACACACATGCTACATTACTAACAGTGTTTGACATGACACAATACAATAAAAAACTTAGTATGAGAATGACGTAGGCTGACATGGATATGTGGACAATGACCAATGGTTGACCGAAACACTGACTGTTGACACTGAATGACTGACTCTGAATACTGAATCACTGACTTTGATACTGAATCACTGACTGTTAACCCGAATGAAACTGTTGACAGCATAGTAAAAGTTACTTGCGATATTTGCCTGTAGAATATGAAACTTTATTTTAACATATGACTGTAACTGACTGACTGTAACTGTACTTAAGTATGATGCTGACAAGACTAATTAATTAATGTAAACTGACAAAATCTGATGACTGAATTGTATGAGTTGACAAAGCAAAGTGATATTTTTGATTAATAAAAACTTAATTATTTTTTAAATATCTGCACTAAACAATAAAGAAGGACTAAATCTGACTTTATTTTATAAAATTAAAATACGACAATTAACAACTAAACACTGTTTATATTTTTGACTAATATGAATACGACTGAAAATATCTTGAGACTTATAAAATATAAAGAAAGACAAGGATTTGGCCTACGTAGAATAGAATACAAATACATGATTTAAAAATAACATTAATAATTAATTATTACACTTAAAACAAAGTAACTTCAGACATTTTTTGAATAGTTGCTAGGGACTTTTTGACAGAAAAACTATGATTTACATATCAAAGGCTTGCGCTACTTTCACTGACTTGATTGATTTTGTTTCACTGAAGACAAATATGACGTGGGTTGAGTAACTTAACTTAATACTTAATTTTTAACTACATGTCGTTAATGAATGACTTGCCTGCAACTTTTACTTTCTTTAACTAATTAAGTACTACAGGGTAAATGGGACAAGACAGGGACAAATAAATTTTGACTTAATTAAATTAATGAGATTGACAGAGCGACGTTTTAACACTTACTGAATTATTAAATACAAAAAAGTATGTAAAAGTAATCCGACGAAAACAATTTAGTTTTCTCAATTTACTATATTTGACGTTACATGACGATGACGACTTCATGACATAACTGGCAGTTTGCTATAGTTTTTAAGTATATTTAAATCATAGAACTGTTTGACTCTTGACTTGTGACTTGACTTGACTTCTGACTATTTGATGAGTTACTAAAAGAAATTACTGAAATTGAATGAACAAACAAAAAAATGTGTTAGGAATATATTTTATGGATAAACTTAAATTATATCTACTTTAAGTAGTTAAAGGAAAAATATTTTGAATATGTTTAAGTATAATGATATAATTTAACATAATGACTGAAGAAATCTGTAGCTGATAAGAACAAATAAAATTTCTCTTTGGACTGCTTCTTAACTCTCTATTAAAAAATATATAAATTATGTACTAAAATAAAGCGAGAACCACCGAAAATAACTGTAAGCAAGAAATAACACTTTGAAATACCTAATATATATTTATTTATTTTAAGTTTACAATTCTGTAACATATGGCTGTAACAACAAAGCAAAATTAATTCTAAATGTAATTTAATGATAATAATAAAAAAATATTCAAAATATCTATTTTTTTTATTTTTCCAATAATTAAGTCAAAAATAGTCATTAAGTAGATATATTTTAGAAATATAAATTAATTAATTACAACATTTTTTGTATGAAATAAGATGAAGTACAATTTAGTAATTTTAAGACATTGATTAGATAATATTAATTGCATCATTTTATTAACTAACAATTATCATTGTTTATATTGATAATTATTTTACATAAATATTATTTTTTACACACAATACCACACTAAGATAAGAAAAATATTATTAGAAAATGAATAAAACTTTAACATATTTTTTAAATATGTTACTTGCTTATTCCATGTTCTGTTTTCTTTATGGTTAAAGTGTAGAACAGTAATGTATGTAGGTATGTAAGAGAATGTAATTATATTCTCACAGTTGATTTAATAAGTGAAAGATATATAAATATATTTTTCCTGAAGATGAATAGCTAATTGTTATTACATTAACACATACTACGTTACATTAGGCAGTAAAACTTAAATTAAAAATATGACAACATCAATAAGTATATATGTATTTCAAAAATTACTTGATATAAGAACATAAACTCTGTCAAATACAACATTTTAAAATATAATAACAACAAATAATCCCTACATTATGTAGACATTTAAGTACAGTACAAAGATTTACATATATGAAATTCAGTTTAACAGATAAATCTTTATTTAATCTCTCTCTGGATAGTACTGAGTTAGCATTCCAGCAAATTCTTGAGCCAATTCCATAGAACTAGCACATAGCACTCTCCTTGATAAAATATCAAATTCACCTCCCGCAGGATCAATACAAACTCCGCCTGCTTCCCGGACTATGATATCTCCCGCGGCTATATCCCATGCATGAATCCCAAACTCAAAATATACATCTGAACCCCCTAAAGCTACCATCGCCATGTTTAATGCAGCAGATCCCACTGTTCTAGCTCCTTGAGCCTTAGTCATAATGAACTTAAAATTTTCTAATACAACCTTCTGTTTGTCCTCGTCTCTACTAGTACCCATTTCAAATGACACTAGAGCATCTTTTACTTCTTTTACTTGGGATACGTGAATGCGTCTACCATTTAAAAAGGCACCTTTATCTTTCTTCGCTGTAAAAAGCTGATTCATAATAGGATTATAAATGATTCCAGCGACAGCTTCCCTGTTTATGACAAGGCCAAGCGATATACAGCTGCTTGGGTAGCCATGGATAAAGTTTAATGTTCCATCAACAGGATCTATAATCCACGTAGGATCATCAGTTAGAATACATTTAGCTCCACCAGCCACTGACTCTTCTCCAATGAATTTATGTTCGGGAAACTTATTAGAAAGTCCATTTATTAAGGTTTCTTCCACCTTTTTATCTATTTCTGTCACTAAATCTATATCTGAAGACTTATGTTCGAAGACCTTACAACCAGTCGTGAACTCTGCTATAAGGTTTCCAGCGTTCTTCACAAGTTCTAACGCCGCATCAAAATATTCGTCAATTGCTTCAGACATTTTAAATGAAATGAGTACGTATTTAACTTACTTCTATATAAATAAATTTATTTATCAAATTAGAAAGTTTATAATATCTAATTATGAAATTAGTTTAAATTCTTGAACATTACAGATATTAAACAAGTCATAAATTATTATTATCGAATGACATTGACATTAGACAGCTGTAGATTATATGGACTAGGGTTGTGCCTGACGTTACAGAAAATCGATTTATATTATACAACAAAACAAGGTTTTATGTTTTTCCTTACGTACGGCCTATATTTGTTTGATTTAATTGATTGTAATATTGTTAGAAAACGGAAGCGGTGCACATTTTTAAAATAAACACTATAAAAATACATAACGTCTATATGTTTGTTACGTACTCGGATAGAGGTTCCACATATTACAATAAGTGACATGTATAAATCAATAACAACACTACCCACTAGATACCTTCCAATCTGGGCTTCCACCTACAAGCAACTGTTTCCGTTTCACACAATTCCACTGCTTTTATTGTCTTTTCCACTTGTACGCTAACAATATAATAATGTTCGATTAATTTATATTTACTCATGTTAATATTGATATTGCTAAATATTTGTGTTCAATTCTTTATATATTAATTAAGGAACCTATAATAATATTTCTGCATAACTATTTGTCAGCCCTAGTAATTTAATATTATAAATGCTTTAAAATAGAATTTGTTTTTTTCTGTAACTGATCTGGTGGTGGTGACTGTTTTCGGCTCGCGGGGAATCGGTGCGGGGTACGACCGGGCTACGGTACAGTCGAGCGCAACGCTATCAGTTCATTACTATGAAATATGAATATAATATCATATGATAGCATCATATATGGAGTAATAAAGCATATTTATCTAGTAATATTATAATAATTAGTGTGTTAGCTTAAGCAACATGCAAAATCAAGTTATGGCTAACCATATTGAAAAATTAAATAAAAAACTGAAATGAAATTATTATAATGGGGCCACATACAAATATTCTCAATCCAAATTCAATAAAAAAAAAGTAAAAAATAAAAATTGACAAATAATAAAGCAAACAATCAAAACGGTAAAAGGCATTTTTGTTTACAATTAATTATATTCTTGTTTGAATAATATAGTGTGAGCTCGATTGTACCTATAAAGATGTGTGGGTGCGAATTTCCTGTAAGGACGTAGCGCCCACACTGACGCACAGTAACTTGTACGGCAAAGGGATACCTCACTCTAATTTTTTTTGTACCTCAAAATTTATTTAAATAATTTACCCAATATTTTTTTAAATATAATTTTTAAGTAATTTAAATATTGCCACATATTTCTTTATCCATATTGCATAGTATATAGCTTGTATTATACATACTGAATGTTTATGTTGTACATAAGTTACATTAGATAAATAAGCAGAAGCCTAGAATTAATTAATTATTTATTGACAAAAAAAAATATTATACTTTCGGGCTAGTCTTGATTTTATTCTCGACAACAATGTATGGAACAGCTGATTATTTTTCGATATTTACATATCCTCATAAAATTTTCGTTTTGTATAATTTACTATAACATAAACATGATCAGATATTTTAATTATCGTATAGGTAAATGTGATTTGCTAAGCGTGGGGTAAAACAACATAACAGGGTAACACTAATCGAACGTTCTCTGCGCATACGTAAACTGTGCAACTTGCCTCGCGTGCTTCCCATTATCAATAACATATTTGCCAGACTATACTACAAAAATACTACTAAGGTATATCGCGCACTGGTGACTTTTGTCACGGTGACAATATTTTTTTTGTCACTGACATGTCACCATACTTTTCGCGACTGCGCGCACTTGCGATGACAGTGACGAAACTTTTACATTTGATAAAATGGATCTCGAAGAGATGGTTGTCTGTGCACTTATCTTAAGAAGAAGAAGAAGAATTTATTAGAATGTTATACAATAAACTATAATTTCTATCAAGATAAAATGCTAAAAGTGACTATTATATTTATATTCATAAGGATGAATATCAAATTATAGAAATCATCTAATTTTTGTTAATGTATACAAATCTATATCTATAGTATATATCAACGCGGACTTTTTTGACCGACAGACAGACATATAGGTATGGATGTTATACCACCATAATGGTATATGGTATATATATGGTAGAAGTGGTAATCAACACTTTCAAGATCTTGAGTATATTTAAATAAATATATTTGCCTCGAAACCAGGACGCGGGAAAAATAAATAAATATTGCATTTCTTGGAATGGGAATCGAACACGCAATCTGTCGCGTTTACAGTCAGGCGCTTGAGTCCCTGCGCCATTATGACTATTATTACTATTTACTCTTTGATTGATCTCTAATAATAACCCTTATTAGAAAAACTATCTAAATATTTGGACCTAGCCCATGAGATTACCGCCATGTGGGATGTCAGTGCGACTATCATTGTGCCGATAGTGGTTTCGGTTAACGGTTTAATAGCGTTTAATTTTCCTTCCACGCGCCACCGAACTGTGGAATGGCCTACCCGCGGCAGTGTTTCCAGGTCGGTACGATATGGGTACCTTCAAAAAGCGCGTCTATCTCCACCTCAAAGGCCGGCAACGCACCTGTAGCTCCTCTGGTGCTGCACGGGGTCGTGGGCGGCGGTGATCATCATCAGGTGACCTCGTACGGCGAACGCTCGTTTGCCTTGTCCTTTTTCCATAAAAAAAAAAAGCCTCGACCAACAACTTAAGAGGCTGTCGCTTAGCTGTTGGATCGAGAACCGGATGCAGAAGGCAGTTTTACTTGAGACAGCGCGTATTGTGAGGAGGTTCCTCTTTCTGGAGCCCTAGCCACCGATGGCTGGACCCTTGTCCCGCCCTCAGAAGTTTTTTTTTATGTTTTTAAATGTTTTTTTTTAATAACTAATATTTATATTTTTTAATGTAAACAAATAAAAAACAGAAAAAGTAGTCATAATTATTCTGCAAGGATTATTATAAAAGGGAACAAAAGCACCAAAATAAAACACTCAATATTAAAAATCATGAAAAATTGTTTAATTGGCATACCAACCGACAACTCGTTACAACCTATGGCCAATTTTACAATCATCAATATTGTTAATAATTAAATATAATATTTATGTAAAATATGTATCAATGGTATACTTACATTTAATTTTATATTATTATTCATAAAAAAAGAGGTCATTACAAATAACAAGACTCGGGTAAAAAATATTGGTAGTAAGTAAGATAGTATAAAATGTATAGAAGCCACACTTCCACGTTAGACGTACGAAACCCAAGGCCACAATTTATTACTAGTTCTTAGTTATTACTTCTAGAATAGAATAGAATAGAATATCGGCTAGCGCGTACATTACTAAAGCCGACTGATTAAAAAAAATGTCGAATACAAATGATCGTTTATGTGTTTACCTAAAACACAGTCTAATGAATAAAAAAATGACCAACTATTAAAAAATAAAGAAAACCGCTTCCAAATCCGGTAAGTACATCGCCGAGCCAAGACAAGTAAGTGTGATACATAGCGAAGCCTGAACTAACATTACTTAAACTAGGATTAAAATCTTTATGGCAACTAAGCGTTCAGTGGCACCTCACTGATATTTACATTTGTTGTACCCTAAATAGGGGCTAAAGATGGGGTTAGGGGGTCAGGGGTCATGGCCTCTTGAACCCCCGATACAAAAAAAACCGCGGCAGTCTCAATAGTTCAGCGACAAAATGCTTTGGAATATAATGTATGAATGTACGTAAGTAAATAACAAACAATTTGCCAAAATAAAAAAAATAATACTCTCTATATAGTTATCACCAATATATTTTTTTAACATTTCATTTAAAAAAAAGTTAAAATTTTTCAGGAATGTCTCGATATTTATTAAATTGATTAATAATTAATACTGGTGGGGAGCAAAACCAAACGGAAATTTTGTACCGTGATGTAATTTGAAAACCATATATAATAGACAATAACATAAAACGTAGACAAATTACAGACTATATATATAAAAAAAGATTAAATGTTTTAGATTAAAAAAAAAACACATTTCAATCATTTTACATCACAATAAATGCAATCAAACATGAGCACCAATTGTATGAGCGCAGTCAGTTCTGAATTATTATTCACTTTCATTACTTTCATTATTATTTCGGTGCAAAGATCCAAAAAATAAAAAACAAAATATTATTAATGACATTAAAGGCCTCATTACGTATATACAATCGTATATGCAGTAGAAAATTAACTTGATACGCGATAGTTGAATGTACAATATAACAGTTAGCGCAATGGCGAAGGTAAATACAGAACGAGGCTTCCTACTTCGCATACATTTAGGTTGATATATATAAAGATGCAGGACAGATGGACAAAATAAAATTACAATATTTCATAAAATTCCGCATCGAAATTGTAAGGCAGTAGATGTACGATTCACTTGATATTAGGATCAAAACAAAATTTTGTTACTTGTACTTGATTTTTCCTAAAAAAACATCTGAATATTACAAATAACATATTGTATAATTATTTTTAATATCTTTAATAATGAAGAAATATCAAAGTTAATCGTTTACCTAAAGCCTTGATAACGCAGCATATTGAAGGCCACTGGATGTATTCGATTACGATTATAGCATCGATTACTATTAAAAATCAAATCAGAAAGAAAAAAACACAGCTAAAAATTGGCACTTGACATTATTTCACAACAAATATGGAATAGATTACAAAAAATGTATAACAACAAATAGAAAAAAGATATAAAAAAGCGTTACAAGATCTACACTATAATCGTAATCACAATGGCGTCACGTCATCTGTCAAACATGACTACCATTAGACAATCAATAGACTATCACTTGACTAGCAATTGACTATCACTTGATCATCAGTTTGACGATCACTTGACTATCACAATCGATTAACAATCAAATTGACTATCTATCGACTATGATATGTCTATGATTGTCATGAAAATAAATTGGCATTTGACAGTACAACGTCACGTCACATCACATCATTAGACCGGCTGCGCGTCTAATGACGTCACTCTAGCGAATTAGCGGCGTCGGTGCCGTCATCGAAGGACTCATCCCCGGACGCCGCTCCGCCGGGCGCCAGTGACGATCGTTTACTGCGAGACGTTGCCCCGGAGAGACCTATAGGACCGCCTTGCCGCCTGTAATGTGGAGAGAATGGTTTATTAATGATCAATAATTTTTATTTATATACTAATGATGAAATAATAATGCGCGTAAATGATTGTTTATTTTTTTTCGTTTAATCAAGACAATTTGATAACATGCATCATTTCAAGATGGTTTTCATTTGAAACTTAAAATTAATTAATTGGTAATTTTTTAAATATAGAAAATGAGACCCAAAAGAGACGACACAAAAGCCTTTTAGTTATTTAAATCATATTATTACGTTATTTTTCTTTTTACCATTATAGTCAACTATTGACACTAACATATATAATAAAATAAAAATATTACTATCGATTAATTCTTACAAGGAGATCATTATAAAATTTACACAGAAAATTTTATTTGATGACAATAACATATTATTCATTTTACAAGACAGCATATGCCGATTTTTTTCCATAAACACAAAAACTAAATCAAAAATAAAAATTAAGGTTTCCCTGTGTTTTTTTTAACAAAATAACAATAATATGATTATCTGTTAAACAAAAAACACAAAATTTCAATTTAAAAAAGAAATCACTCAAAGCTCATATATCACTAAAGCATGATGACATTTGACAACTTGACTCAACCCCAACAAATTCGAACCCATTTTACCTCTCTCGGGACACTTGGTGTATTGTTAGTCACTATCGCCAGATACTGTTGGCCTGGACAACCACAAGTTAGTGTAAAGTGGAGAAAATAGAGTTATCATATATATGGATACTTAAAGGAAGATTCTTTTTACAAACGAACACATATTTAAAATAAAGACTATACTATAATATAAACAGAAAAAAATATATATTTTATTTTTGTATATAGAAAAATGCCTTATTTTCTAACATCATATAAATCCAATATGTAAATGTCACAGAGTTCTACTTCTTTAACTTTTATGTAACTTTATTATGTTTACCAATTTAAAGTAACTAAATATTTCTTTATCTTTATTTCTATATTTCTAAAGTTATAGAAAAAATATATAAATGAGTAGTCACAAAACATGAGTCAACTTTACAGCGTATAAAAGCCGCCAAAACCCAGTTTGACAGCATTCGACTGTAAATGCGATGACTGTGGGCTCGGTCCTCATTTGAAGGAAAATTAAAGATTTGGACTAATATTGTAAATTTTTCCATTTGCCCATTTTATCAGAACTCCAAATCAACATAAAAATCTCTAAGTGTCTTCACAATGTTTCCTCTCCCTATATACGCTATACGCGGGATACAGCGTGAAACGAAACTGGTTAAGTTTTTTCACTCACCTAAGCTTATTACGCAAGTTGGAACACTCCCGGGCCAGGGTCTCGTGGGTTTCCAGTAAGTCCTCCAGTTCACGTTGAGCTTTGCGCTTCCCAACTTTCTCACGCTGGACCTCTTCTTCGGCCTCGTCCACTGCGCGTTTTAGAGCTTTCACTCGAGCGTTCATCTAGAGAATTATTATTATTATATAATATTTTAAAAGTTTAATTAAAGTTTTAAGTCCATTTAGGTATTTATAACTTAGTCGCTGGCGGTTTTCTACAGAACAAATAACAAATTTTCCGGCTACTACGAGAATTATTCTCGTTATATTTGTTGTACAGAGATAAAAAAAATTAGGGAGAATTATTATACAAATAAAAAAAAACTCTCTTCTCTCACCTTTTCAATCTGCTCCTTGTACTGATCAGCGTGACGACGTTCCTCGTCCAACTGGAGGGCCAGTTCCTTCATTTTCTTGTCGAGTTTCCTAGAAGCTTTCTGCTGGGCGAGACGCTCACGGGACTCGGCTTCTAATTGTTCCTCTAGGTTAGAAACTTTGAGCTCTAGCGAGGTTATGACACCCTGGCAACGTAATAATTATTTTTATAGTATAATAAAAAATATATATATAATAAGTATGAAGCAGCGAGCTTAACTCGCGCCCGGGCAAAATACTTCTTCAGCGCCCCACAGACGGACCCATTTAATTTCACATGATAATAATTAGTCATAATTAATAGAGATATTTTTTTCATTTCCACGAGTAGTGACTTAACACTAGACCTATCTATATCAGTCTGTATATCCTACTACATGCGGGATACAGAGTGAAGCTGATTTATTTTGTCTTTTCTAAACAACCAATTTTTTATTCTGACAAAACTTAACAAAAAACACAAAAAGTGTCATTGAAAAACAAACTACCCTAATACAATATTCAAACCAACCTTAGTCTTAGCCCTTCCAGCCGTCTCCAGCTCAGCCAGCTTGGCCTTCAGTTCCTTGTTCTGTCTCTCCAGCACCAGCTTGCCACTCTCCAGCTTCTGTGTGGTGGACTTCTCTGTTCCAAGCTCCATTGTGAGCTGGTCGATTTGGTTCTGGAAATTATATGAGAAAAATTAAATACACAATTTTTTCACACAGTCACAAGATGAAAATGAGCCAATTGAAAATTTTGTAACTTCTTAGTTCTTACCATTAAAGATTTATACTAAGATGTCATTATAATTATTTTTTTAATATTAATTATATCTTGTTGTAGTTTAAATAGCAAAAACAAATATAGCTAATAACTTAGATAAAATAATGTATAAGAGAAAAAATGTAATATTATATATTTTCATAATGTGAAGTAGTAGTAGCTACTAAGATGAGATTTAAAAAAAAAAAGAAATCACTTCTAAGTGGGTTTACTAAAAGATTAATAGGGGTTGAAAGTTTGTATGGGAAAATCTACAAATCACCATTGATTCAAAAATATTTCAATGAACACGTGTTTCATGGTTTATTAGTGTTCAACCCTAAACTAAAAATATTTTCGTAAATATATTTAATAAATATTCATACAGTTCAAGCGGGCGAAGCCGTCTGAGTCCTGTTTTTATAAAAATTAGAGCTAGTTTATTATAAAAATTATACTTTCAGTGGTAAGGGCACCGAATTCTAATTATCTCACAAAATGTATGAAAATAACAACCAACCTGTGCCTTTCTAAGTCTATCATTAAGTATTTCGTTGTTTGACTGTTCTTCATCAAGATCCTCCTCGAGAGCCGCTATTCTCGCTTCTAAACGTTTCTTCTCATCCACTAGCAATGTGACCTAAAAATTGAAAACAAAAATCTAAATTCAAACATATTTTTTATGACAATACTTTTAACTAAATATTTTTTTTAACAGAATTTCTATTGCGGCATCTTGCCGTGTCATTGCAAACGTGACAGTCGTAGCTTCGATTCCTCTCTCTGCTACAAAACACGGCGCAGCGTTAAGTTCCACCACGAAAATTGGTAAATGAACACTCCGTTTAACTGAACACTAACTCTCTTACCTCTGCCTAACGCATATAGCAGGGCGCTACATGCGGGATTCAGCGTGAAGAAAAAAAATCTCTTCTTTTATACCTTAGCACCGGTCGCAGTAAGCTCGTCATCCCTATCATCCCTCTCGGCTTCAGCGTGCCTTCTCGCCCTATCCACGGCCGCCAGTTCCTCGGCGTGCTGCAGGGCTTCGGCCTCCAGGGCCTTGACGCGGCGCTCTGCCTCGCGAGCCACGGTGGAGGCCTCCTCGCGACCGGAGCGGGCTTCTTCGGCCTCTCGGACCGCTTCTTTGAGTTGGGCTGTCAATTTCTTTGTTTGTTTCACTGCGTCTTCTTTGACCTATGAAAAAATAAAATAAATGTTTAAATTATTCATGTATGTTAATGCAGCTCTATATATAGTAATATATAGATATAAAGTAGTAATATATTGGGGTGGACGATAGGAGCCTCCACGTGGCGCACCCTGGAAGCAGCTAGGTCCGGTAACGCAGGGCCTAGGCTGACTGATCCTGTCCCCACAATGAATTGGAATGCTCAAAAAGCCAGTAACTGCCCTTCTCAGGGCCAAACAAGTGACCGCGCCGATTGTGACGATTCTAACATTAACCCTTACAGGGCAGCTCTCACGGTAATATCTATTAATATCGAAGGTTTTTCTTCCATAAAATCCGAATTACTCGCGAATCTCTGTAAAAATACCGCTTGCGACATTTTGTGCGTCCAGGAGACACATAGAGATGCAAACCATTCCAGACCCTATATCTCAGGCATGATACTTATAGCCGAGATCCCACACAAAAAATATGGAAGCGCATTGTTTGCTAACCCAACTGCAATTATCGATGCTATATCCGTAGCTACCCAAAATGATATAGAAATTATTACCGCTGACTTCCGAAACTGTAGTGTCACATCAATCTATAAACCCCCAAACATTCCCTTTGGCCCAATCGACATAAAAATTACTGATCACATAGCTCACATTATTATTGGAGATTTTAATAGCCATAGCTCGTCCTGGGGCTATTCCTCTACTAACAAAGATGGTGAGGCGGTTGAAGTCTGGGCTGAAGCTAAAAACTTCACCCTTCTACATGACTCTAAACTTCCAGCATCATTTAATAGTCGAACTTGGCACCGGGGATATAATTCAGATCTTATATTTACAAGTCAATACATCAGTATCATCATCCTTATGTAAAAAGAGAGTTCATGAGCCCATCCCACACACGCAACATAGACCTATTTCCTGCCAAATTCAAGCAGCGATAACTCCTGTTGTAGTTCCCTTTAGAAGACGGTTTAATTTCAGGAAAGCCAAGTGGCGGGCCTTTTCTGAGTACGTGGAGTCTAAGCTAATAGATTTAGAACCAACCCCGCAGAACTACGATTTATTTGTGGATATCATCTGGGAATCAGCTCGTAAGCACATACCTCGCGGCTGTCGGTGCCTGTACATCCCAGGCCTTGAGGATCAGTCTGCTAAGCTGCTTTCTACCTATGAATCGCTCTACACCAAAGACTCTCTTTCTGAGAACACCATTCTGGCTGGAGAGGAATTTATGCGGACAATTGCTGAAAGCCGAAAAGACAGCTGGGTTCAGCTTGTATCTTCCGTTGACATGACTCATAACAGCAAGAAGGCATGGAACACCATTAAAAAGCTAACTGGCGACCCCCCAAATGCTACAAACTCTGGTCAAGTAACTGCCAATCAAGTTGCCCATCAGCTTCTTTTAAATGGAAAGCCACCCCACTGCCTGCCCAGGGAACCAAAGCCGCTTATCACACCGTAGTCCCGTAGCTATGTCATGGCTATTAGCAATGTTTAACTCATGCCTTAAACTCTACATAATCCCAAAGGTCTGGAGGCGGGCCAAAATCATAGCTCTGTTAAAACCAGGTAAAAGCCCAGATGATCCGAAAAGTTTCCGCCCCATATCGCTATTAAGCCATACATTCAAACTTTTTGAGAGGATGCTTTTAAACCGCCTGACGCCTTTACCTGAGAAACACCTAATCCCAGAGCAAGCTGGTTTTCGTCCTGGCAAGTCCTGCACTAGGCAAACTTTGAATCTTGTACAGGCTATTGAGGACGGATTTGAAAGCAGGAGAATAACTGGCGTTGTCTTTGTTGATTTAACAGCTGCATATGATACCGTCAACATGCGTAGACTCCTAGTTAAAGTTCACAACATAACTAACGATCAAGGCTTCGTCCGCCGTCGTTATTAAGAGATATCTTAAGCAACAGAAGATTTCAGGTTTACCTTAATCGTAACAAAAGCAGGTGGCGCAGTCAGAAAAATGGCCTCCCACAGGGGAGTGTCTTAGCCCCGGCCTTGTTTTCCATTTATACCAACGATCAACCAAAAACTCAAAACACCCGTCAATTCCTCTATGCCGATGACCTTGCTTTGGCTGCTCAGGCGCCATGTTTTGAGGAGGTGGAAAGTTTGCTGAAGACAGCCCTAAGCGCACTCGATTCTTACTATGACGATAACGTCCTAAAATCCTTAAACCCAACCCGTCTAAAACTCAGTGGTGTGCGTTCCACCTGAGGAACCGTGAAGCAAACAGGCCCCTTCAAAAATCTTGGCGAGGTGCTCATATTCAACACTGTCCACAACCACGATACCTGGGTGTTATACTGGACAGGTCTCTAACATTTAAAGCTCACTGCCTGTATACCAAACAAAAAGTATGTGCAAGAAATAATCTGCTCCGTCGGCTAACGAGAACACATTGGGGGGCATCTCCGCACGTACTTCGTACAACAGGCCTCGCTCTATCTTTCTCTGGAGGTGAATATGCGTGTCCAGTTTGGCACCGTTCCGCTCATGCAAAGGAGGTGGACATAGCATTAAATGAGACTTGTCAAATAATTACTGGTTGCCTTAAGCCCATACCACTAAACAAGGTCTACCCTCTGGCCGGAATAGCGCCTCCTAAGGTTCGACGTGAGGTGGCATGTTCTGTCGAAAAAATGCGTCAGGAAAAAGACCCTCGGCACCCACTCTATGGCTACACCGCACCTCGTGCCCGCTTGAAAAGTCGCCACAGTTTTATTCAAGCTACCAAAGCTCTAGATTGCATTCCGAGTCGCGCTAGGGTACGGTTATGGCAGATAATCTACCCACCACCTTCAGGCTTTGTTCCCCCCAAAGAGTGCCTACCCGCAGGTTACAACTTGCAGTGGCCAACATGGAAGTCACTTAATCGTTTACGGAGCCAGGTTGGCCGAAGCAATGAGCTTCTCGTGAGACGGGGGTACGAACTGAATGATAAATCACCCTGTGACTGTGGCGCCGATCCACAAACGATGGCACACTTACTCTCCTGCCCGAAATGTCCATTCACCTGCTCACATGACGATCTGATGGAGGCAACAGATGCCGCAGTCGACGTGGCAAAATACTGGCAAAATATGATATGAATTCTCCATTCATTGACACGAAGAAGAAGTAATATATTAGTCAACTTGTAGTAATGGATTGATAATATTTTCAATTTGTTGTACTAGCAAGCAATGTCCCTATTATTTTAAACACCTAATCTAAATTCAAAGCGACCACAATTCATTGATTGTATTGTACCTACAAATAATGCACAACATCTAGTTTGCCCCGTTTTTTCAATATTTATCAACATTACTCCGCCTTCATCGTTCATAACGTGACGTGATATAGCCTATCGTGATGTAATATATCTAACAATAGTTCCCGAGATTAGCGCCTACAACCAAACAATCTACCGCTTTATGATATTAGCATACTAGATAATCATTTAAAATACCTTATTAGCAAGATGCAACGCCTGTTCAGCATCCTTCAAATCGGCCTCCAGTTTCTTACGAGTGGCCGCGGCGGCCGCGCGCTGCTTTCTCTCCTCTTCCAGCTCCCCTTCTAACTCTCGCAGTTGTTTGACGATGCCGCGACGTTTCTCCTCGCCGGCCTCTTCTTTAGCCTGGAGTTTGAGGACATTATTGTTATATAATAGTGATATTAGGATTGTAATACTATTTTAGTTATTGTAAAATGTTAAAGGAAGTTGTCAATATATAATTGTAAAAACTGCATTTAAATTGGTTAAGCCATTCCAGAGATTTTCGTGCAATGTGCATGAATGCACAAACAAAGAGATTTAAAATAAATTGTTTTAGGTTCTAATACATTAATACAGGCCCACAAAAAAGATTTTCTCATATATCTAGCAAGTGAAGAGAATTTTACCCCCACCACACACCGTTTTCCCCTCACCACACACTCTCACATTTTTTTACGCCAAATTAAACTTCTAACAGCACAGAACAAACCTGCAAGTCTCTCTCAAACTGCGCCCTCATCGCTTGCATGTTAACCTCCAAACGTAATTTGGCGTCTTCCGTCAACTGGAGGTCATCTTCTATCTCCTCGTTTTGCGCTTTGAGCTCAGCCAGCTGTGATTCCAGGGCTCGCTTGGCTTTCTCCAACTCATGGACGTTTTTGTCCGCTGTGCCTTGAGTGTTGGCCAGTTCGTCCAGCTCGGACTGGAGAAGTCGTTTGGAACGTTCAAGTTCTTCAACCTGTTGGTAAAATGAAAAACAAGCTGTGAAACTAGAAATAAATAAAGATGTTGATGAAAAAACAAAATAAATAAATTAATAGTTGTGTTTCATTCTTCAAGTAAATCTATTATATTGCATATGATTACAGATAAACAAATAGACGTAGTAGAGCAGCGGTACAACGTCTAACTGTAAACGCGACTGTGGGTTCGATTCCCACTGGAGGGAATGAATAATTCAATATTTCTATTTCTTGCTCTGGTACCAAGGCGAACCGCAGCATCGAGTTGCGCCACTCACCACGCAGTGTTCTAAAACTAGGTTCCTTCTGCCTATGACACATATATGCAAAATACAGCGTGAAGACAAATAAAATCTTTGAAAAACAAATAACCTACTTTCTCAGCCGCAATATCCAAATCTCTGGTGAGTGATAACACTCTAGTCTCTTTATCACGAGCGTCTCTCTCTGCAGCATCCCGTTCCGCCGCATTCCTTTCAGCCACGGCACGTTCTTCTGATAACACCTAAAATAAAGGAAAAACAAAGATTATACTTATAGTTTGTTTTTATTATTGATGTTGAAGAAATAACAATTAAACATGAATGTAAAAAAAATTAAGGGAGGATACATAATAAAAATAAGTGTAATTAAAATTGGAACTGGTTACATGAAACTTTGTTTAGAAAAGTGAGACGGCATTCACGACTTAATTTTTTGAAAAAATTGAGACTGGATTCACAACTAAACTATGATTGTGTAAAAAAATTGATTGAGACATTGGAATACAGTTAAATTTAACACTTTTACTTTGGATAGGTCCAAGAAATACGATGAAATATATAAAGAACTTGCCTTATCAAAGTTCTTCTGTTTCTTCTCTAGTTCGAGGACCTTGGCGCGTTGAGCGCTCAGCTCTATGTTGGTATCTTCCAACTCTTCTTGAATCTTCTTCTTGCCTAAAATAAATGGTAAAAACCAATATTTAAAACAAAATATATAAAACATATTCCCTTTCTGTTTCTCTATTACTAAAAATGTATTAAAGAATATTGAATACAAAAAGTTTTTTGATTAATTACAATGATAATATTATTAAAAGTATACATGATTATTGTTCATTGAAATTTTACTAACAAAAGTTTACATCATTTTAAACTATTTTTGGACCCATTCGGCCAGTAATTCATTTGAACATGGCAATGAAAAAAAAATGCACACATATTCTTAAATATAAACCTTATCCCTAACATGCAACATAAAAAAAAAACAACTCACTCTTGTCCAATTTATCGTTAGCCTGTCTAATTTCATCGAGTTGTAAATGTAACGCTTCCATATCTTTAGCCAATTTCTTTCTCTGCTCCTCCAGTATGGCAGCCGCTTCTGATTCTTCTTCTGCTTTCTTTTTAGCATCTGCCACTTGCTGGGTTAAGGTTGTCACCTGAATTTATAATTAAAATATTATAAACAATAGTATTCAGTATAATACGTGATTTCTTTTTTTTTTAGTTTTACGCTTTATTCCGCGTATAGCAGGTGTGCAACATTTTAATCTAGTTATATGTCTAATACTCTTAAACGTCGATAAGTAAAGCTCTTTTTAACCGACCTTGAAAATGGGGAGGTTGAAAATAAAAAAAAAGTGTATTACACTGTTTAAGAATATATAGAGTATAAGCATGTATGGAATTAATGTCTATTGAATGTAATGCAGGATAGCTGCCAGCTAATGTAATAGATTGTACCATTGATTTTGAAAAGAGCAACTCTTGAGTTTCTTGCCGGCTCTTCTCAGCAGAACTGCCTTCCGAACCGGTGGTAGCTTTTTGTTCATATGTTCATTCGACTACGAATAAAGAATATTTTGAATTTGAATTAAAATTCAACTAAATGTTTATTTACCTGTTTATCTAAATTCTTCTTGGCCTCTTCCTCCTCCTCGAGCTGGTCTCTCGCCTGCTCAAGCTGCTGTTCGACGTTGCGAAGACGTGTCTGGAGGGACAGCTTCTGTTTGGTTTCTTCTTCTAACAGCGCCTGTGGGATATGTGCAGGTTAGTGTGGGTTCCAATTTTTTTTCGCAAACATTACTAAACGCATTTAAATGAAATTGAATTTAACTTTATAGTAACATTAGCATAAAAATAGCATATAGATTAAAATTTATATAAACATTTAGACCAAACAGCTATAATATACCTGTAGTTCTTGATGTTGGGATCCAGCTGTAGCAGCTTGTTTAGCTGCAGCCGACGCTTTGAGCTCGGCCGCCTCCAGCTGTTGCAGAGCTTGTTCAGCTTCGCTTTGCAGGCGAACGCATTTATCTGCTAGCTCCGATCTGGAAATTATAATATTTTAATGGACAAGTTCACGTTTTATATGGTTCAATCATTTTTTTTTTCATTGTAGTGGCGACTGTGGGTGGAAGAAACTCAGCTTCACACTTTATCCCGCATTTGGCAGCCCAGCCTCAAAACACCCCATCCGCCTAAATCAGAACAATTGACTGGCGGGACAACATTTTTTTTTATATTATTCAAAATGAACATAGATTCTAGTCACTAGGTTTTGCCTCCCTTCCTTGTTTGCTTTGAAATTAATAATTAATACTTAACGCTCAGCATTGAGTTTCGCAACTCAATACGCAATATCACAAATGGATGAACGTGGATAACGGAGCGTCTTAACACTAGGTTCCCTCTGGTTATTCTGCTATATACAGGACGCTATGTCCTGTATATAGCAGACACAGTACAGCTATGAAAATCTCAAAGTTAATATAAATTGTACCTGGCCCTCTCAACATCTTGCAGTTTAGCAGCAATATCTTGCAACTGCGCCTCAGCCTGCTTGCGGCGTCGCTCGCCCTCCGCGCGGCCGGCACTCGCCGCTTTCAATTCCGTTGCCAGATCAGCATTTTCCGCTTCGAGCGCTTGTTTCGCTTTTTCTAGCACTGTTTTTTTTTGAATTGGGTAAGTATCAGTTCGTAATGTAATAACGTGAAGTAAAAATCTTACCTAATTTTAAAATATTTTGTACTAAATATCGGAAATACGATATATATTAATATAAAATTAACGTTTTTTACCAATAAGTCAAATAAGGAAATACTAATAATTTGAAATGCAAATAATATGTTGCCTGATTTAATTAATCTTTTTCAGACTTTTTTAGACTTAGAAGTTGAATTTAATGCAAAACTTGTAGCTGACAATTACACTGAAAGTACTTCGGATGCACCAACTATTATCCCAAAATTATCCCATTCCTTATTAAGTGACTGAAAGCCTACGCACATACGAAACTACAAAGCGTAGAAATATGAAATTAGGCATGATTCCTTTCAGAGTAAAAATAAGTAATTAAGCAGGAAATTCCACAAAACTCAAACGAGAGCGACATAAAATGGAATTCTATACTTCAGTGCCCCATATTTCAACCAACGAAATAAATAATTAAAGACATACCAATAAAAAAAATTAAATAAATATTATTAAAACTTAACAAATAATAACAAACAATATAACCATAAACACAAAAATCTAATCAAACATACTAACAACAATTATTATGATTAACAATTATTATGATTACTCAAATCTTTGTTCCCCTCGGGCAGAGTGGTACCATTGCACATGTGTTGCCAATAATCCCTAGTGGAATTGAACGCGTTACCCTCCTCATGCAAAATCGGGTTTTCCACATCGAAATTATCATCTTTGGACATGCCAAATTTCACATTTTTCTGTCTGCGCTCTTTATTGGCCATTTTTTTTATAGAAAAAACAAAATTACATACAAAATTTCTGGTAAACGACACACAAAAGATATGTTGACATTTTTGAAAATTTCATTTTGTCATTTTGAGATGACATGGGATTTATATGAGTTTTAAATTTAGATTGCTTGTTTTTATTGTATGCCTGTTTTGTTGTTATTTTAAAAAAATATATCGGAAGACAATTGTATCTAGGAATGTTATTTAACTGGGCACTTATCTAAAATCATGAATTTGATAGAGATTAATGTAGTATTAATTAATAAGAGGTAATTTTTGCATGAAAAATAGATGCTATTTAATAAAGCTCTAAAATTTAATCAACAGGGCTAAATTTAATTTACTAAACTTATTTAATTTAACCTTAATATCTTTTTTAGTAATGCTAAAGTATAGCATAACTAAAAATAACCACTCCCGAAATATTAACTACTTACAATCAACTGACACTACTTTAACACAAACAGTCAGTGATATCAGTAAATCTGACGGGTAACTCTTTCTAAAATAATTTTATACTCTCTCTTTTTTAGAAGTAACAATCAGTCTGCAGAGTCATACATAAAAAATATAGTAATATCACCATTTCTCGCAGACTTTAATACTATCTCTTGGTCAACTTACCAGCTTTAGTCTTTTTGAGCTGATCATGCTGTTCATTCAGGAGTTGGAGCTCCTGGGAGTGCTTGTGCCTCTGGTCTGCGAGCGCTGATTCGTGGGACGAGGCTTCTTCTTCTAGACTACGTTTTAGTACTGCCACTTCTTGTTCGCGTTTCGATCTTAATTCTTGTTGGGCTGGTAGAAAATATCTTTTGACATTAGTATGTAAATAAATAAAAAAATGCTTTATTCAGTAATTAAATGTTACATATACAGAGTGTATTATAAATTAGTTGAAATATGGAAGAACAAGACAAAAAAATATAAATTATAAAGATGTATGTATAATATATAATTTAATTTCAAATGTCATTTATAAAACTCCCCTCTCTTTTTACATTATTCTTAAATAAATAATAATAAAAATTACTACATATTTTCACAAACGCGTGTTTTTCCCGTTTTTTTAAAATTTATTATTTTTTTACTTATGAACATCTAAAGATCTCGCTTCCTCTACAGATCTATCTACATATGAATATCTAATTGAGAAGTAAAACCTAACCTTGGGATCTCCGATATTGCAATTAGGATAATTCCTACTAATAATGTGAAAATTGAATTTGTTCACAATTAAAATATAACAATCAAACCCATACCAGCCGTAGTATCCAATGAGTCCAGGAGCTCGCTCTTTAACGCCTCCAACTCTTCATTCAGATCCCTCCTCAGCTTTTCAGCCTTAGTTCGAGCTGCCCTCTCGACCTCCAGGTCTTCGTGAGCTTCTGCTAAAGCAGCTTCTGCTTCCCTTGCAGCTTTCTGAGCGGCAGCTCGACCAGCACTTTCTTCGTCCACTCGAGTCATTGCTGATGCTAGTTCTTCTTCGCGTTTTGCTGTTTCATAAAATGGAGGCATAAATATTAATAAATGATTCGACTTTGACTGAGTGTTGACACACTCTGCTCCTAGACATTGAAGTAGGAAACAAATCTACACTTATCGCGTTTTCAACCAGAGGCTGTCCCACTGCGCCACGACGTCATTAATATATTTTTTTAAATATATATAATAAGAACTATAATGATCATGATTTCTATATAAATAAACCAATAAAAAATAAACAAATATGTTTATCTGTTATCTCAAGTAGGAATCGAACCCATAATAATATAAATTACATACAATTATAAAAAATATATTACACAAACTTACTTAAAACAATCTGCAATTCTTCTACTTGAGCTTTTCTTTCGGAGAGTTGTTCTTTAACGTCTTGTAATTCCGTTTCCAACTTCCTTTTAGCTCTGTCGGCTTCTTGTCGTAACTGGTGGTCCTGGGTTCAAAAAAAAATCCATTAGAATATACATGTGTCTGTTACAAACAAATTGCAAGTAATAAATATATATTTTTATACTTTTGTTTCTATATACTATTTTTGTGTTTTTTTAAATTACCCTAATTCTTGTTTATCAAATACATTCATATCTATGACATGTATATGTAATCATATACTAAAATTCCCAAAATATTTACCTTAAGTAATTTCTCTTCCAATTCTGCGATGGCCGATTCTTGCTTGGCTTTCAATTTACTCAAATGCTTAGCCTTCTCTTCTTCTTCTGCTAATGCTTGTGATAAATCATTAGCACGCTCTTCTAAGATCTATAAACATAAAAACAAATTAATATAAAACAATTTATAAAATCTTTAAACAATTTAATTTTTTAGCTGTATTACAGCAACCTTGCTGACAGAGGGAACCTAGTGTCGCGTTTACTTCGCCATACTTCGTTTTTGTCATACTTTGTACCCCTGCGCCACAACCAGCCACTTCACGCACTATCCCCCATATAACAGCGTAGACAGAGGAAACCTAGTGTTAAAACACTCTT
>DWNA01000383.1:0-24672 GCA_018249835.1 Heliconius besckei | reverse complement strand
TCAGAACTTTTGACTGGGTGAACCGACTTTGATGGTTCTTTTTTTATAAGCTAATTCTTCTCGTGTGGTCCCATTTTAATTTGCTTCATTTCTACCAATGGTGTTCATGAGAAAATCATATAAGTGTTTCATTTGCATTAGGTATGTGCGCGACAAATGGACGAATAACTTAATACCACGACAACCGATTTCGATGATTCCTTTTTTTATTGGAAAGGATACACTTCAAGGATAGTCTGGTGAAAAGTTTGGTTAGATTATGATCTTGGAATCCGGTTGAAATTGAAGAAATCCGTTTTATTTAATTAAAAAATATAATATTACGAAATTAGTCTGTTCTGCTCTCTCAAGAAACTTTCAATTCTATTTTTTAAAACACTTCTAAATTTTCAATTCTATTTTTTCTTTTATAAATACGACTCGTTTATGTTAAAATCAAGCAATAATATGTCCGTACTATAAATACCTAACCACTATCATATAGAGATTCCCTTATTACTTGTTCAATCATGCAGAAAATTGTGACGACAAGATTAATTTATTAGTTAAGCTCGCCATTTTACACATTTGCAGTTTTGATAAGTTAAGACTGCATGAATGTAATGGTTTCAAATTATAAAACTACACTCGTGGGAACTATTTTTATAATATAAATACATAGATTTTTGTTTTGGTCAAAGTGCAATGATGGTCCTTTAAAAATGATGAAAATATCACTAGACTTCTCACTTTGCAGAATCATCATATCGGGTATAAACGCTTTGAGTTACAAATTAAATTTGAAGAGGTAATTTTTTTTATCGTAAAACCGACGAGATAAGAATAAAGCATTTACAAGTACTATACATATAAGAACTTTGTAATTTGGTGTCAAAATATAATGTGAGATTTCTTTCAGCTTCAAGCTGTAGGAGATATACATAGCAGAGGATACCTGGGAACCTAGTTAAGACTTCTATTCGTGCATTCGAGATTAGTGCGAACTCTGGATGCATTGCGTGTTGAGTTGCGGAACTCAACGCTACGTTTTTCCTCGTCACCAGAGCGAAGAAATGTATTCTATTAGACCCAACTAGAGTCGTATTGAATTCTCCTGTCCCATTATCTTTTTAATTTAGAGGACTAGAATAAAGTAAACGTCATGATTATGTTTAATTATTTGTAACTGTTGTACGCAGTAAGGTATTTCAAATTACGTTATACATGTGAGTTGGCAGTATTTTATACTTTTTGCAACCTTAAACAAGAAGTAAATGAGATACATAAAAGAGATGTATGTAATTAGTATTTAATGTTATAATAGCGATTTCACGTTTCTGAGTACATTTATTAAACTGAATTTAATAAAGATTAATAAATTTTATATACGTGACACGACGCAATCTTCCAATTTATTGTTTTCTTACTGACACGTTAAGTAGCACTACGTACGATACGTGAGTAATTATAAGATACATTATTTATTGATAGTATTTATGGATCAGCGCAAAGGATCTAGTGTGTACTCCTTCCTGCCTTTTACGACTACCTTATAACAGTTTGTTATTATATGAATCTTCACTGATGCAGCTGCAGTGTGTTCTTACTTATATATCAAGAAAATTACTTTATTCGTTTAAATTACCCGCTCTCAAGGCGGTTTTTTCATAAGGTCACATTTAGTGGTTTCGTAAAAAAATGTGATTCGTGACAATAAAAAATATTGGAATCTACTTACAATATGAAGCATACTATGCACGAACAGCTGTTAAAATTTCCCTTTGCAGCTAGTTGTAATCTCGCCCCGATGCCAAACGAAAACACAGCATAACCGTTTGTTTATTTTGTCTTTTTCACTTTTGTACAACTTCTAAAATCAATATATAAAATTTATATGCACAATTTCAAAAAGAAAACGTAACTTTTAATAAAAATTATAAAAATTTGGCTGTAAGAACTGCGAACGCACAGAAGTCACGACAATAACGCGACACACGTCTCGTCCTCAGACGCTTTCAAAACCATCTAAATGTTTGAATGAATGAACTCCCGTTCTTGCTCTCTATAGCGCTGCCGTCAAAAGCATTCGAATGATTTACAAACACAAACATGCCGGTGTTTCAAGAGGACATAGACTAAAAACGAATGAAATGAATGATAATGATTTTTCGAGGAGACGCTACTGTTATATGACTTATATCTATAAAAATATATCGACATATATTTAAATATGCAGAAGGCCTTGCAAAATCCAACAAAATAAAATAAACTAATATTGAAAAAGAGATTTGACAGAATAGGATATAGAGATAGACAATTTTTTAAATGGCAACACTGTATATACGTCCATTTTCTATCAATTTGCAAACTCAAAAAAAAACGACGTCGAAATAGAATTTCTTTTTGTCGGTTAAAAGATTAGCTCTACCTAGATAATGTGAAGTATTTATTATTCATGTAATTCATTTTTATTTAACCTTTTTCGGAATCCTTGAATAATAAGAAACATCTGCATAACGGTAAGTTTGACTACATTTGAGATATTTTGTTTGTGTTGTAGAAAGTGTCCGTTGTCGGGCGGTTGCCTGCTGTATATATGTGATCCAGTTTCACATCTCGGTTAATATCCGACACGGTTATTAATGAACCGGCTCACGACAGTGAATTGTTGAGCGAAATTTACCAGGTAGCCATTGTCATATTACGGACCGTTGGACAGTTGAATCATCATTTCCTAACTATTTAAATTCTCTTTCCTTTAATAATGTCTTGATTCTTAATTAGCTTACTGAAATACAACAATTTATTAGCTTTTATATGCCTTCAGAAAAATTCTTAAAAGTTATAAAGCTACCTTTTTCAACACTAACAATGGTTTGATTACAATAATTTAAAATATTTCATTATCACCCAAATATATCTTTTACGTCCGAAATTTAATAAATCTATTATTGTAGTATTTTTTAATATGAATGTCTTAAGCATGCATACTGCAGTGAATACCTGCAATCCTTGACCTTGTAAGGGATAAACAAGAAAGGTCAGGTTTGTGCATATTTGGTGCATACATATTATACAAATTGTTTTCATGGCTAACTAGAATCCATATTGTTCAAACATAAAAGATTAAGGTAACATTACCTTTAAAGCTTAAGACCTCTAAAGGAAATTATTTCCATATTTGTTATTATTAAAATATTTAATTAACCCCACACTGTCATCAGCTGTTGCTAAAAAAGTAACAATTTAGGATTAATAAATAATATGTTTTATTGTTTATTAAGAAGATAATATTGCTTATTATTATATTAGGCACAAAATATTTTTGTAATGTTTCTAAAATTATTATTAAACCTGCAGAAACATAAAAATGGAGGATGAAAATGAATATAAGAAATTACCAACAGAGGAAAAATGTGTGCACAAACTATGGAAAGCAAGAGTTGCTGGATATGAAGAAGCCATAAAATTATTTAACCAGATAGATGATGAAAAATCCCCTGAATGGAACAAATTTTTGGGCCTTATTAAGAAATTTGTAACAGACAGCAATGCTGTAGCTCAAGAAAAAGGTTTGTATATATGTTTATTTGTGTGAGTTTCTTAAAAAGTAAATTAATGCATAAGAGCTTTTTTTCCAGCTTTGTACTAGATATAAACTTATTGAAACACTCTATTCCTTACTGTCAGTTTGAACCCAACACTGCATGTTGAGTAGTAGAAGTGGCAGAGATAAAATAACAGGTTTTCTCAAATGGGATTGAAATAATATATACAGACACTATCTGTCACACAAACCTGAATTTAATGTTATTAGAAATAGGAACAGTGAATGTGTTAATATTGTTCATTCAAGAATTTTTTGGTGTTTTCAAGGATTTGTTTTAAAGAACTACACTGATTATATTATTTAACGGTACTAATAACTTTACATAAAGTAGTCAAAGAAAAAATCCATACCTACTTACTTTTCATGGTAATTTAAATTTTTATGTCTGGACCTCAATTAACTTCCTTAATCACACAATAGGCAGGATATGGCCATCCACAGAACAATTTATTAATAATTATGATTGATAACCTAAATAGGTATAACATGTATGATTAATGTATTATTTATTTCTTGAAAGTAATAAGCAAATTAAATGAAGTCATACAATTTGACCTAAAATTTAAATTATCAATTTATCCTTTTAAAATTTTTTTTTTATGATTTTCTTTATAGTATAAAACTATTGTGCTTTATTTATGTATTTTATTATTAGGTTTGGAGGCTGCATTGGTTTTCGTCGAGAACTGTGGTCATGCTGGTAAAACTACTGGCGAGGTTATGTCTGGCATTGTAGCCAAATGTATTGCGGCACCTAAAACTAAAACAAAAGATCTTGCATTGCAGGTAATGCTGATTTTTTTTCTTAAGATAACTTTTTTTTAGTTTCTTGTTGTATCCTTGTATAAAGCAGGCTAAGCAGAGAGAATATTGTGTTAAGATACTCTGTACACTAGGTTTCAACTAATTTGAGAGGTGTTGTGTTTTGAAAAAAAGAATTCAATACCACGCTTTGTCTTGTTATTAAAGTGAAGAAATGTAAATTAATTCCCAAGCAGGAATTAAAGCACCTGCTGCATTTATAATGGCTGGCCTTAAATTAAATTTATTAATTTAACAAGGATAAGTTTACTGTATTTAGCAAAATTTAAATATAATTGTTATTTATTATATACTATGAACTTATTTTTTAAAATATTCATGTTATTTTTGTTATAATATTCATGTTTCATATTATTGCAATCCTAATTAATTTGTAAATTTTTGTTAAAACATTGTGTGTAAGTGTTTTAATATTTTGAATGCGACAATTTTTTGATACATTCCAAAATTATTAAAGTATAAATATTTAAAAAAAATACTACTCTGTTCTATTTACAGATAACTCTAATGTACATAGAGATCGAAAAGCATGAGGTTGTTGAAGAAGAACTTCTCAAAGGCATGGAGCAAAAGAATCCCAAAGTAGTAGCTGCTTGTGTTGCGGCGTTAAACACTGCACTGAAACAATATGGCAATAAAGTAATGGCTATTAAACCTATGGTAAAGAAAATACCTATATTACTTGCTGATCGAGACAAAGGCGTAAGAGATGAGATGAAATCTTTAGTCATTGAGATGCATAGGTGTGTGGTGTAATTGTTTTTAATATATTTATCTCTTTATATATTTCTATGTTGAAAAAAAATTTGGGTGTTGTGGTCCAGTGGCATAATGTCTCACTGCAAACTATGGGGTAAACTGGTGGGTTCAATTGCAACATTGGGGAATCAGTTATTTTTATTTCTTCATTGAATGGTATCAAAATAAAGAGCAGTGCTATTTTCGCCATTTAATATATAATGTCTCCAAAATTGG
The DNA here is from genome assembly GCA_018249835.1 of Heliconius besckei. Taxonomy (NCBI): domain Eukaryota; kingdom Metazoa; phylum Arthropoda; class Insecta; order Lepidoptera; family Nymphalidae; genus Heliconius; species Heliconius besckei. The sequence continues at coordinate 19,286 of DWNA01000383.1, read as the reverse complement.
GAAACCTAGGAACAGAGGTGTCCTAAGACTAGGATCTTTATGTCCATTACTGTGAAGCTGAATAATCAAACAACTTAGTATCGATTATTAAAACAGATTGTGCAAACAGATTCTTGTTTTCAAGATTAACAATATAATGTTATAATAAATATTCAAAAGCTGACTATTGAAAAGTGTAATTCCAAAAAAAGAATATAAAAATCTGTAAATTGTAGTTTAACACATAAACACGAACTTTTTAACACTCTTAAACCTCGATCAGATGGATTGGAGCAGCGATCGAGCCCCACATAGCGTCCCTCCAAGCAGTGGTACAGCAGGAACTCAGAGACTCATTCGGTAGCGGTGGAGCCATTCCCATAAGATATTTGAGGTCCCAGCAGAATAGAGTGCGAGCTACGCCTGCGGTTGATTCTGTTGATGGTATTTGTTTTCAATTATTATTCAACACTAGGTTTACTTTGCCTATCATAAATGAAATAAAACTATGAAAGTAAAATTAAAAAATTATAATCAATCCTTAAGGCTATACTTTAATGCATTGTTAGTAGATTTTCAATTCCTTTTCTAGAATGTGTAAATCTTTGAACATATTATGAGTTTTAAATCTGCGGCTCTTGGAACCTGGCTAACTTGGACACTTCCCTCTTGGCTTGGGTTAAAATCCCACAATGTTTAAATTTTTTATATGTTTTCTAAATAAGTATTTTTCTTTCCTATAGAATTAACACCTTTAAAATTATTTTTATTATTATTTAATATATTAACTCTTCCATTTTCAAAGGTGGGGCTGATGATGAAGATGCAGAAACTGGTTGTGGTGATTCAGTGGACGTAGATCCATATGACCTTCTAGATCCTGTAGAAATACTGTCCAAGTTGCCCAAAGATTTCTATGAGAAGCTTGAAGCTAAGAAGTGGACTGAAAGGAAAGAAGCTCTGGACTCATTGGATAATCTGTTGAAGACTGCACCTAAATTGGAACCTGGAGACTATGCTGATTTGGTCAGAGCTTTGAAGAAGGTAAATAATTGTTTAAAAATATTTACATTTTTTCACACATAGCAAGTTAAGAAGACTTTTTAACACTTAGTGCTAACAGTGTGTTATTGTTCTCCACTTACTGCCCAATTCTGGGAACATTGCGTTAATGGCGGAATTCAATGGCGTAGTTCGTTCGTAACGAAAAAAAATCCTGAGCAGAATCGAACTCAAAACCGTCGATACCTTTCTATTACATAAAGTGCTAAATATGTAAAAGTGATTTTTAGGGTTCTTTATTTTATACAGAAATGTGAGTAGTTTTTTAAGTGTAGTGCAATAGCAAAAACTTTGTTGTTACACATAGTTAGGGTTGATAAATTTGTATTTATAAAAAAAAATAGTTTAAAATTTCTTATTTTTATATTGTATTCAAATCTAAGCCCACAAAATAAGAAAACAATCACATTGAAATTCAATTTAAACAATAGTTCTGCCAGCCTTGAATCGCCGGTGCTACGCCGCATACATAATGAAGCGTCAATCAATATGCCATTATCTGATACTCTTGTTAAAATGTTTTATGAATTACTTCTGTTTTGGACTATTCGTTTATTTTTACGGGTAAACCATTTAACAAATTTCAATTCCTTCGCTCTGGTGTCGAGGCAGAGCTTGGCGTTGAGTTCCGCCACTCCACTCGCAATGCTCTAGGTTTTGGGAATGGAGTGGCTTAATACTAGGTTCCCTCTGCCTACCCTGCTGTGGGGAATGGAGTGGCTTAACACTAGTTTCCTCTGCTGTGCGCGATACAGCGTAAATTACCATATAACAACTATAGACATAATATGTATATGCGAGTGACTTAATGTTTATTTTTTTCGTAATATTCATATTTTTTTATATTTCATAACAGTATCAGAATTTATACAAAATTATTCCATTCACCCAAATTATCTTAATAAACGCCGAAGTAACGTAACGATACAACGTCCGACCGTAAACGCATTGGATTCCCACTCGGTTAAATTAATTAGTGTCATTCCCTTTGGTAATAAAATAATGCGTGTGGTTAATTAATAAAAATTTAAGTGTAAGTGATATTAACGTAATTCAAAAATAACCTATTTTAATTTGGTATATAAAACAAAACAGCCAGTTTTCTCAAAGGGAAAAAAATACAGGTCAACATACATTTTCTTAATTTTCTCATATCTCTGAAATTACTGAAGTGATTTTAGTTAAACTTATACTGTTCTCTAAGCAAATATAACTTAAAATTAATCTTGATATGACGAAGTTTTAGAGAAATGTAACAAAAATACACTTACCAAACGTGCTTGGAAGCCTAAATAGTTAAATATTCAATTTCAAGAAAGTTATATACATACATGTATATCAAATCAAATCAAAAACAAATATACAAAATATCAAAATCAAATATACATATATGTATATCATCAAATATCATAACCTCCTTTTTTAGAAGTCGGCTAAAAAGGGTGGTGCATAGATAACGCAGTATCCTAACTCTTTCTGCCTTCCCAGCTTTGTATGCATGTGTAAAGATTAAAAAAAAACTTATTTTAACAAATTATGTTTAATTTCCAGGTGATATCAAAAGACACAAATGTAATGCTAGTGGCCTTAGGTGGTCGTCTATTAGGGGCTGTGGCGAGTGGACTTCGTAACAAGTTTTCCCCTTATGCTGTAGCGTGCATACAAGCTATACTGGACAAGTTTAAAGAGAAGAAAACCAATGTTGTAACTGCTATGCGAGAAGCCATTGATGCTATATATCCTTGTGTGAGTATACTCATTGAGATAATAGTTATTCTCTCTATGTAACATTTAGTTTAAGAGAAATTTGTTAATAAACATAATAACATATAATTGAACACATGCTTAGAAGCCCAAATAGATCAAAGTTCTCAAATATTATTCAATTCCAACAATATCAAATACAATCATATTAAATAGCTAACCCCGTTTTTTTAAATCGGAAAAAAATTAACTAACTAAGGTAAATTATGTAATGCTAGTAGTCTTACTAAGTTATCTAAAAATAATAAAAGGAAACCACTTAAATCCATACAAATCTACATTCTAAGTTCATATATTATACAGGTGTAAGAGGCAGCGCTTCTTTTACTGAAACTGCATATAGGGTAAAATATTTCAAACCCAGAAATAAAAAAAATAATAAAATCAACCTCAACAGTTTGGACGTAGGATTTTTTTTCATTGACCGATTTTTATCCATACCTGTATTTCGTGTGACGCACACATACGTATGCGACGTTGCCGCTTTGACAGGTATGTGTGTGCGTGCCTATGTTATACTTTACAAATGGCGTTTTATTTTAAAACGATAAAATTATTATTATTATATATTTTTTTTGACAAAATAACTTTTCATTTTTGGTATTTTTTTTTCTGAATTATATTAGGCCTTTATAGAGTAGTTAAAACTATGGTTTCATTTAAAGTGGTGCTGACAATTCCACCCTGTATAGTATTATAGTATTTGTGCAATTTACTATTATAATAACAGTACAACTTACATAAAGTTTATGAGATAACATACAGTTTATGATTTTTATTTAAAATAATAAAACATAATCAATATAATGCAGTGATATTTTTACAGTACATCTATTTATTTATTTTTTTAAAAAGACAAGGCAATCGAGCGTATTAGTCACCTTATGGTAAGTGATAACCGCCACCCACGACCCCGTGTAACATCAGAGGAGCTACAGGTAGACGCGCTTTTTGAAGCCAGCATCAGCTTGACCCATTTGATGGCATAAAATGTAGAGTAGGAGTGTTGTGGGGAACTATTTGACCCGTTACATGCTGCCGAATTCTCTTACTACAAACTACATCACAACTTCCTTCCAAGTGACACGCAACTGCGGAATGGTCTACCTACGACAATGTTTCCAAGTTGATACGGCCTGGACACCTTCAAAAAGCGCGTCGTTTTCCACCTTTAAGGCCGGCAACGCACCTGTAGCTGCTCTGGTATTACACGGGATCCTGAGCGACGGACTTTACTTACCATGTGAAAGAAAGGGAAATATATATATTTAAATAAATATTTCATGTCTTCGAGTGGGGATCGAACCCACAACCAGTCGCGTTAAGCCCTGCGCCACGGCTGGCTAAATGATTAAAACTAAAAAAAACCTAAAGCTGCCATCTACTTGCATATGGTTAAATAACTCTCAAAGAATTAAGCAAAGCGTGTAATAATATCATTACAACAACGAGATTACCATAGAACATTTTGCATCAATTATGAAAACAAGATTTAAAACATTAGATCTACAGTGTTTTCCGATTCATCCCATTAGCCATTAGAATCCCATTACACTTGTGGCATGGCATTACCCCATACAAGTGAACTGAAACACCCGTAATGTTCTTACAAAATTATTATTATTCTTAGCGACCCACTAGTGGCTGTGTTAGCTTATGTTTTATTTTGATCTATAAGCTATATTACTCTAAAGTTTCATCTAAATCCGTTCAATAGTTTTTCCACTTTGGAAGAACTCTTGCTCATTTCGGGCTATTTATTACGTACGCCTGACCGAAATACGGTAAGATATTAAATAAAACTATGTACTATAATAAATCGTAAATATCAATATTATGATACGTAGTATTATAAATCTTTAAAAACGAGTCATAGAGTACTTTTGTTATAAAATTATTTTTTTTAAAATCTAAATTTCAAGAAACATGCCATTTTTAATTAACGCATATTTTATTGAACATGTACTTTTTTAACACTTCACTTTCTTAAAAAAAAAAAGAAATATTTTCAAAATCATTATTTTTATTCGTACATTAACAATATGCAATGAATAAAACTAAAACATATTTTCGACACATAAAATGAATGAATTTCTCGCATTACATTTCAGTTTAGTGAGAACAAAGAAATTGCGTGATTCTATTCATTCTGCGTTTATAATGGCATTGATTACAATAATTTAAGTATGAAATAGCATGCAGCATGCTGGTAATGAAAGAAATTCTTATTAAATACATTGTTTTAGCAATGTATTTAATAAGAATGAATACTTATTTGTAATTTATGAATCTATATTAGTTCTATTCAATATTGATAATATTATTTTTAGACAAATTGATTGCTTTAAACCTTTTTTTTTTAAATTATTTTATATGTAAAAAGGATTCTGTTAAATCTTGTGTAATAACTGTATATTTAAAAGAGTGAAATAAAATTTTTACATAAGATTTGCAATTATTATATTCACAAATTTGTTTATTTATCACAAAATAATTAATCTTTCATTCAATTTCAGAGAATAATATTATATTTTACGTGATTATATAACATTTGGATTTTAAATATATTTTAACAGACAAACCTAGAAGCCATCATGGAAGATATGCTAGCAGCATTCGACAATAAGAACCCGTCGATTAAAGCAGAGAGCGCCATTTTCCTAGCCCGAGCATTATGTCACACACAACCCGCGGCTTTCAATAAAAAAATGATTAAAGCATATGTGGCAGGATTATTGAAATTGATTGAGAGTGCAGGTAAGCTTTTTTTTTCATTGTTAACTTCACGTTGTATTCCGTCTATAGCAGGACATGGAGAGGACACTTAATGTTATGGTTAGACGGCACCAAACTATTAAAAAATAACGTTACATAAATACTATTTCACACCATAATAAAATTACACAATTGACAATTAATTAATATTGATATATATTTTCAATATAAATTTAACATTCTATGACATATTAAATCGAGTTATATAGAATGATTAATGAGAAATGATTTTTCGTAATTCGTCAGTAACGAAGTTATTGACTATAAGATTTTTACCGTTTGAGTCGGAGCTTACGTTAACATTATATTACTTTAAGCTGTGTATAAAATCCGAGTTTAATTTAATTGTGATGTTTTTTTTTGAGTGGTGAATTGTTGTGCAATGCTGAGTTCTGGCACCGAGCATTTATTTCTCTTTTCCATGTAAACTATTAACTCGTAAATTTTTGTGTATGCGATAAAAAAATATCTATTTACTTACTCTGCGTAATCCAGGAGATCGTACGTAATTATTGGAGCTTTACTAAATACATCGCATTATAATATACTGCTTATACTCACTGAACTGGTTAATCAGGGAGGATTTATAATTCTACTTTCAATATAATTCTTAAGCTATAATCTCTTATATACTAACATTAAGTTAAACCAGTTTAGTTTGTTTGTAGTTCGTTCGTTAGTAATTAGGTAAGCAAAGCAAATATTTTAAAGAAGCTTGCTATAATAAAAATATTTTATAGTACCCTAGATTATATATTTTAAACCATTAAAATGATTTATAAAATATAAGTACGCTTTTCCCACAAAGCAGGATAGGCAGAGGGAACCTAGTGTTAAGACACTTCGTTTCCTTACACATAGGGTAATTTTACTAGATGTTGCATGTTACATATCGGAACTCGCCTCCTTTCTCCATCAGCGGGAAAATGAAAATAATTGAATAAAATTGAATGGAGTTTATAACGTTCGCGTCCCTAGTACCTGAGAGCTCTAAAATAGGCCCTAAGATTTACCAATATATACATTTATTGAACTTTGCATTTCCATTTATGTTCTGTAGATCCAGCAGTACGTGACGCAGCAGCAGAAGCCTTAGGGACGGCTACTAAATTAGTTGGCGAGAAAAACATCGCACCCCATATTGGGAAATTGGACAATTTAAAGGAGCAAAAGATTAAGGAATTTGCTGATAAGGTAATATATAGTAAAAAAAAATTTTTGTCTTAGATTGAGAATGTCTTTAATTGTAATGAGTCTGATAGAATGCAATGTTTGGACGTTTAAATACTAAACTAGACAAAATGTATAGAAAGTGACAATAATTAACATGCTTTAATCATGTCCTATTCATCTTACTATACAAAAAACTATGTAAATTGCACACGAATTTGGATCCGATGACAATAAATTAATTTACTAAAATGTATTTGCTAGGAAGACTAGAATAACGTAGAACACTAGTATATAATGCTCGATAGAGTAGGCAGAGGGGACTTACCTAACCTAAAATACTTGACACCGCCAAATTTTCGGAGCGTTACGTGTCGATTGGCGCAATCCAACGCCGCGCTTTGTCCACAGACCCAGATTGGAGAAATGAAAATATAATCATTCCTCCGAATGACGATTGAGATCATTCCTCCGAATAACGATTGGGATCATTAAAAATTTTGTAATTATCGGATTTCGGACAATTTTCTTACAAATTGACTTTTTTGAACATATTAAGAAATACCTCATTAACGTTAAAACAGGCGGAAATCAAAGTAAAAGTATCGGCGCCTAAAAAAGATGTGAAACCAAAGGCCCCCGCAGCCGCCGCCAAAGGAGACTCCAAGCCCTCCGCTGGCTCAGCACAACCTAAACCTGTGAAGCGACCTGCTTCTGGTAAATATTATACTAATAATAAGAAAACTTCAAATAATGTTATTGCTTAGCCATAATTTTTTTAAAGCCTCACGCATTATCTCGCATATCGCAAAGAGTACAAACTCGAATGAACGTGTCTACTATAATATAGAAATTCGATTATGCGAAACATACTTTATACTTATAATATAAGTTAATTTCAACGATACATATTTAAAATGAGTAATATAAACTTACAGTAACAAAAAAGAAATCAAAGTCTGGGGTGTAATACAACTCATAAAAAAAATATATAACATATAGAATAATAACATATTAATATTATAAATAAATATCCAATGTTAAATTAAATATGGTAAATTATACTATTTCTATATTAAATATAGCAAAAAAACCAACTGCTATCAAAAAAGCACCAACAAGAAGTCAACCAACTCCACCTCGGGAGCAAGAGTTGTCCCCGGAAGAGATTGATGCAAGAGCTGAACAATTTTTACCTTCTGATGTTTTAAGTGGTATGTTTTGTACTTTAATATTTTTTTAATTTCGCCTTTTAACACACATATAGATGCGTTGGCAGAGGAAATGCAGTAACACACCCGAATTTCCGTCAGAATTTGAGGCACTGCATGTTAAGTGACAAAACTCTCTATGAGTGACGACGGACTACTGCAGACTGAATATACGCGATTAATTTGAGTAAAGTTTCATTTAAAAATGATAGAGTTTTTTAGCCTTACTTATTTTTATATTTATTATTAACCAGTGGGCACGTGCGGCAAGAATACCGACCTAAGTACTATAAATTGACATAACTTTTTTATTTATGTTTTCGGGAGCTTGCCAGAATCCCATACTGAAAACCGCATCTAAATGGATTAAGCCGATTCTGAGATTCACGAAAACAAACGAACAAACACAAAAAATAAAAATTATACTTTTGGGTTCTATTACGTTAATAAAGTTTCCCAATACCATTTTTTTTATAAATATATCCAAGTCACACCAACCCTCTTAGGATTTTATTATAAGTATAGATAGAGATAAGCACTATTGGAATCGTATAATTTTTACCTCATGTTTTAAGGTATTAAAAAATTATATGATTCTTTGTTTGGTTTTTTGTTTTCATATAATTTATATAAACAATATAATGTTTGGGAATTTTTCATAAAAATTTTTTATTGCCGAATAAATTTAATGAGTAATTTCTCAATGATTGCAGCAATTTTTAGTTCTTCAGATATTTCCACCAATTGTCTTTAACACTATTTATTTTATATACTAAGAGTAGTTACTAAATTATTGTTATATTTTGGTGCTATAAGAAGTAATTAATTATTTTTTTAGGTCTAGTAGACAGCAACTGGAACAGTCGCTTAGCAGCAGTCCAGTCCTTCCACTCAACAGTCCAAGGTTTGACTCCAGCTGATACAACATCACAAGTTCTCTATAGAATATTAAATAAAAAACCAGGTCTCAAAGACACTAATGTACAAGTACTGAAGGCGAGGTTGGAAGCTTGTAAACACATTACAGAAAACTTTCCGGTTTCTACGTAAGTATTTGTATATTTTTGAGATCTTATATAAACAAAACTATTTTAGGTTCTATCCCCATTCGACAATTTGTCTTTGTCTTGTAATAAGACAAAGCGCAGCGTTGACTTTCCTCTTGATTCTTGACAGCATGTTAGGTAAGGGGTCGGCAAATCTAATGTCAAGACGCTCTGCTACGCACCGCCCAATATTCGACAAATTGTGTGTTTGGAAACTCAACACCGCGCTAGGTCACATTTGACTTAACTAAAACTTAAATATACTTGCTTACAGTACAGCAGCAGATTTCGTCCTCCAAGACGTAGTAACTAAGCTTGGTGAAACAGCCTGTACGTCACTCTCTGCCGACTGCCTAACGTCTTTAGCAGACAGTTGCGGCTTAGAGCACGTTTTAAACGAAGGTTTGACATTTGCAATGGACTCGCAGAAGAACCCCAAAGTACAAGCCGAAATGTTTAATTGGATGTCCAATGCCATTAAGGAGTTTGGTTTTTCGTAAGTATATGAAATATACATTTTACCTTTTGTACGGTTTTTATCTTTTGTTTGTGTCTGTATATCTATATAATTGCTAGAATGCGTTTTCTTTCTAATGTTTTTTTTTTTACTTCTATTTTAAGATATCTTTATTTACATTTATTATTCCATAGAAACTTTATATCGATAATTCTTCATATTCACGCATTTTATGTTTACAGAATGAACGTAAAAACAATTGTAGTGCACGCCAAAAGGGCACTTTCTGCTACCAATCCAAATGTAAGAACATCTACAGTCAATTTCTTAGGTATATTATCTATGTATGTGGGACCGTCTCTACTAAACCACTTTGATAGTGAGAAACCGGCAACTAAACAGCTGATCAGCTTAGAAATGGATAAATATGCAAATAGTGCTCCTCCATCTCCTACACGACAATTGGGCAAAGTTAGTAAGGTAAGATTAACATTTTTATTAATTACTAAAGGCCCGCCCACGGCTTTGTCCGCTTGAACTATATGATTATTAAGTTAATACTCAATTTACTGACAATTATAATGACTTCTTCTGTTTTTTACGACATTATCGTAATTTCTATAAGGAATGTTGATACTTGATATTTATAATAATATACATTACTAGCGGACGCGCGCAGCTTCGCTAGCTTATTTAGGGGTGAATTCTAATAAACCATGAAACATGTGTTCAATGAAATATTTTTAAGATTCTAAATATCAAATTTTATAAAAATCGGTGGCGATTTGAAGATTTTTCCATACATACTTTCAACCCCTTATTTGCATCATTAGAGGGTGAATTATAGAAAACCATGAAACATATGTTCAATTAAATACTTTTAAGAGTCTGAATTTCAAATTTTATAAAAATTGGTGCCGATTAAAAAAAAATCTATACAAACTTTCAACCCCTTATTTGCACCCTTAGCGGGAGAATTCTAGAAAACTATGAAACACGTATTCAATTAAATACTTTTAAAAATCTAAATTTCAAGTTTTATAAGAATCGGTGCCGAATTTTTTTTCCTTACAAACTTTCAACCCCTATCTCACCTCTTTAGGGTTAAAATTTTACAAAATTCCTTCTTAGTGGATGTCCAGATTGCGAAAGTAAACATCTGTCTAAATTTCACGCTTCTATCATCTGCGGTTACGGCTGTGCGTGCGTCTTACCTCAGTCAGTGAGGACAAGTCCTTTTATATATATAGATTAGATATTAGAGCATTGACACGTTAAGCTAATTATTTATTATACTGTTAGCGAACTCGTGTAAAAGAGGGTAGATATAGGTGAAAAAGACTAAAAGAATTGTGTTAATCAGGGGATGCAAGAGCGCCCTTTAAAGATCGTACTTATTCTTCAGGGGCGAGGCAAAGTCTTCAGTAATATACCTATCATTATAAAATATACCTCAACTTTCACCGTCTGCACCGCGCGAAAGTACTCCTAGCTTATGTTATTTTAAATTATTAGGTCAGAATAATACCCTCATTTCATTTAACACTGACCACACAATACAACTATTCCGAAGCCATTAAGCCAATCTCTTAAGTTTTAGCTGAGCTGTTAGGGTTCCATATGAGCTGCTCCATTTTTATTATATGGACAGAAAATGCTTGTTATGTTGATCAACTTTTACTAAGACGCTATATTTATATCTCTTAGAGATTAGATGGGCTGCTAGGGTTCCACGTCAAGTACTCCAGACCTTCATTTAAATGTTGCCTAGACTTAATAGGTATACAACAAAAAAAGTTTCCATTCAAATCCGTCCAGTAGTTCCAGAGATAAGCGTGTACAAACAGACAAATAATCAGACAATATTTTTTGTGGATTTGGGCTCTTTTACTGTTCCTAAACCCCTCTCAATTATTATTCTTTTTTTCTTATTAACTCAAATAGAAAATAGTCAAAAGTAAGGAAAGCAGCCATCTACTGTTAACTTCGGGGCGGCGACGAATTGTCAATAGTACTAAAAGTATGGGAGTCATCTACAGCGGCGCGTAAAACCATAAAAGATTTTCTTTTCCATAGTTAATGTAATGCTCTATTTTTTAATCGAATATATCTTCACTTTCTATAGTCCGCAAGTAAAGCCTCTATGGGTGACGATATAGAGGAAAATAACGAAGGTGTAGATGACGAGCCCGCAGTAGTAGAGGACACTCGGCCCAGGACTGATATAGCGCCTCTTATCACCGATTCGCTAGTTGCTGAAATAAATGATAAGAACTGGAAGGTTAGTAGAATAATAATTTATTTAAAAGACTGACTACTGACTGAAGTTCTGTATTATTAATAAATATTAAAATTGAGCACCCTATTATTCATAGCAAACTTTAAAGATATAAAAGTTATTTTATCATATTAAAATATATTATATTTATTAATCAAATTGCTTTTGTTGCGGTGTTGAGTTCCACCACTCTACACGCACTGCCTCCAGAATTCGGAGGGAAGTGGTTTCCACACAAGAGTGTCTTAACACTAAAACAGATTTGATTTATTTTATATTGTTTTTTGCACTTATAAATTTGTCATTTTAGGTTCGCAACGAGGGACTAGACAAAGTGAAAGCAATAATAACAAATTCATCGCCAATAAAGGCTACACTCGGTGAGCTTCCCGCGGCTTTACAAGCGAGGCTTTTGGATTCGAACTCGAAACTAGCTCAAAGTGCATTGCAAATATGTGAACTACTAGCGATATCTATGGGGTCACGGTGTAAACAACATGTGAGGACATTCTTTCCGGCATTTTTCCAAGGTATTTTTTTTAATTATATTATTTTTTTAGGAAAAGATTAACCTTTGTACCATATTTAAAAACAAGATGTCTAAATTGAAAAAAAATATATATTTCTTTCGTAGCGTCGCGATAGTATGTCAATGTCAGACGGTATAACGTTTTGAAAATTGGGCGAAAAGTAGAAACAACCCTCGTTTTTACTATTTTTCATGTTTCACGTTTGTGCACTTCTTATCAGTTGAAATTTTAAAAAATGAGATTTTATTTGTCATATTGTAATGTATCATAAAGATCCACTGTCATTAATAAAACAGTCAAAAATAATATTTTATAAAATTAGTATATCTTTTGATTTTTATGATGGCGTGAAACCATTTGTAATTTCTTCTTATGTATAATTAGATTTTGAAGAATCTTAAATCTCTGGAGTGTCTTGGTGTAATCAACATATTTAAATGTTGTATGTGTATTTCAATAAAACCTATACAGTAAGGTCGACATGTCGTGGTAAAGTTGATTTTACATTTTCTTGGTTTTTATTATTTAGTTCCTACATTGAACCCAACGGCTCAACAACAACTCAGCAACTCGTACGTTTGATTCCAGCATTCGGCGACAGCAAGGCGTGGATCCGCACTGCCGCGATCGCATGCGTGGAAGCATGGTGCCGCGAGGCGGGCCCTCACGTGGCCTTCGAGGCTGACATGGTGCACGACGCGCTCAAGGCGGGCTCACCTGTGCTGCGCGCCTCGCTGTGGCAGTGGCTCGCCGACCGCCTGCAGGCGGGTGCGTGCTGACAGTTCACTCTATTTAACTAATTACAATTATTATTACTTTTGTTTATGTTACTATTGTTTGTTATTGTTCTAAAAAGTGTTTAAAGTTAAGTTTTCTATAACAGTGCCACCAAAATCTATTCCGCGAGAAGAGCTATCAGTGTGTGTACCAATACTGTTCGCGTGTTTGGAAGACAGAGCGGCAGATGTGAGGAAGGCATCGGCAGAATGTGTTTTACCATTCATGTTGCACCTCGGATATGAACCTATGCACAAACAGGTGGAAAAATTAAAGGTATAAACAATTTCAGTTTTTTTCCAAATGTCACGGTAACCTAGTGCTAAGACACTGTCGTTCTTCTCTTTGGAGTCCAATTTGTTTGTTATAGTTTCGGAGTTCAACGCCGCCATTTATCTACCGGAATAATGAAAATAATTGAAATATAATATTTATAAACTTATATGTAACGAGGCGGGTGGGCGTGGGCAGCCTTGACTCGTTAGGTCTTCATCTATAATTGGAACGCGGTGATGTCTGATGGCGTCTTAGTACAACCGTTCAGAATTCCACTCGAAGAAGTGAAGTCCACATCGCTCGTTACTATTTAATAACGACGCGTCATTCACCCCATTTCAGTTCAGTTCTTTATTTAGGGCGCTTCGAGCGAGCCGACACCCCATTTCTCTAACAGCTGCCTATTGACATTGACAACTGAGTGTTCCCATCCTCTGAATACACCCAAGTTAAACAACTTGACGTTCCATATTGCGGTGTAAGAGTCAGATGGTTGTATCTACATTTTCTAAATTTTACATTAACTATTATACTACCTCTATTAATAAAGATAGTATAATATGCTACCTCTATTATTAGTATAGGTAGTATAATATACTAGAGGTAGTATAATAAGTCAGTAAGGTTTGAGGTAGTGATTGATTATTCATAGTATTTTTGATCTCCTGTAAAATTTAGAAAATGTACATACATTCATCTGACTCTTATGCCGCAATATTCATACTCTGCGACATATATTTATACTTTTGGGAATGCAAGGTTTTAAATGTTAAGTAAAATTTTGTATGCGTCATATGCTATATGTTGCTTTTATTCATATAATATTCATTTTAATGATTTAACTCTGTAAATTTTACGCAAGTGGAATCGAACCCGCACCACTTGGGAACCAACTAAGACGCGCTGGTTCGAGTTTGTTACTTCCAATTGTTTTGTTTTTTCAAAATATTCTTATCCTTATTTTATAAAATAACACTTTATAATATGTTTAAAATATTCAAACGAAAATTATTTATGACTTTGTACAAGTGTTCAACATAATAAAAAATGTTTTTATAAATAAATGCATGCAAATATATTAATTGATTTTTTTATATATCTTCACTTTCATATTTAATGGAAAGGCATTCTCACTCTCTCTAACTTTCCCATATTTATCACATTATTCACGTATTATTTTTATGTATAACATTTATCTACAGCCTGGATCCAAATCGGTTGTTCAAGTAGCCTTAGATAAAGCTAGACCCAATCTACCGGTGCAGCCATTACCTTCAAAAGCTAAGAAAGATGAACCTAAGGGTGTCAAGTCAGCTGGAGCTCTAAAAAAGGAGGCAGAAAAGAAAGGACCACCTGGTAAATCTAAGGTAAATGTATATCACACAATATGTATTGATTCATACTGATGATACTTGATTCATAGAATGCAATCATTAGAAAAATATGAGAAAATATTTTAAACAAGGTATATTGATGAAGTAGATAAAAATAACAAATGTTTTTGCATAGCAATATACTAAAGTATACTGATTATTTTAAAACTTTGTATAACAGTTTTTTTTATGCTTGAAGGCCGTCGGCGAGCAGAGCCGCGACGGTTGTTGGTTCGATTTCCACTCAGAGAATGAAATATTTAACTTAACTTCACGCTTTATCGCTAGCGGTAGTCAAAGAAAACGTAGTGCCAAACGCTATAGTCTCTACGAACCTCTTTTGCCTCGTCCACTGTCATTAACCTCCTTATACATGCCCTCTGGGGGGTCCTCATGCTTTTTACGTGACCTTCCTCCAGTATCTTTGGTACTGTGTTTTCAAAGGTCAACCCAGGTCTCCCCCTACCTCTCTTACCATTCACTTTTCCAACATAAATCTTTTTTGCAATTCTTTCATCACTCATTCGTTAGACGTGCCCAAACCAGCTGAGCACGTTTTTCTTCATTCTCACCGTGACATCCGACATCAAAGATTCGGCGTAAAGTGGGAAACGAAAGTGCTTGAATGGAGAATAGATTGGCTTAACTCGAGGCTCTCAGGTTCTTTCGGCTATGCTCGGAAACAGCGTGAAGCTTAAAAATAAAAAACAAAGTTATGCTTTATTTAATATAATAATCTGAACATTGCAATGATCCAACAGTCTGGTTTTAAATAGTTGGATAAGTCTTTAGTAGTAAATCAGAGTTAGTATTATGTTCCCCCCAATTTATAACAATTTTTATTCAGAATGTATTTATTGTCAGATTTATTTATTTTTTCGTTTTTTTGCAACAAAGGTTGTGAAACCATCTTCCGCTTCTACTCGTGGCAAGAAAGAGGATGAAGACTGCACACCATTACTACCAAATAATAACGCTAAGAATCAGCGTATCATCGATGATCAAAAATTAAAAGGTATTTTCATTCATCTTTATGTATAATACCTAGTAAGAGTTTGACTTTTTATTGGTTTCAGAGTGAACCACCACACTATTGCTTAGGAATTATGCAATATTGACGTCAGTCTTTATGTATTTTTAAGCCTAACGATATGCTCGCTTATAGCATTGCAAGCAGAGGAAACTTAGTGTTAAGAAACTGCGTGGCTAACCTTCCGCCCGGTTTTCAAGACATTGTATGTTCAATTTGCTCACAATCTTCACTTGGCAATGGCAATGGCACGGTGTTCCCCTATGGCTTTAATGTTTTTTTTTTTTTAATTGAGAAATTTAAATTTTCATAATATTACTTTCAGTTTTAAAATGGAATTTTACAACACCACGCGAGGAATTCTTTGAGTTGCTTAAAGAACAGATGAATAGTGCTGGTTTAAATAAACAGCTTATCGCCAACATGTTCCACGCTGATTTCCGGTGACTATACTTATTTATTATTGTAAATAATATACCTTATATATTATTATAAATTTCTTAATATTAACTTATTTAATATTTTAAAAAATATTTATTTATTTACCTATTGATCCCTCTATGTTTACAAAAAAAAGGAGCTGTAACAAATACTTATAAGTGAATACATCATTTATCAGTAATTTTCACATATATGTTTATTTTTATTAAAAAAGCCAAACATTGTTACAAATTGAACTAACAAATAATGAATACCTTTAGATACCACTTGAAAGCAATAGAGGCGTTATCAGAAGATCTACATGAAAACGGATCAGCTTTAATGTCGAACTTGGATCTCGTTCTCAAATGGTTGACATTACGTTTCTTTGACACAAACCCCTCAGTTATATTAAAGGGTATGGAATACTTAACCCTGGTTTTCCAGTATTTGATTGACAGTGATTATACCATGGCAGAGTATGAAGCGAATTGTTTTATTCCGTATCTTGTGTTGAAGGTTGGTGTTTATTCTTATTCTTATCTTCTTATTCATATTATTTAATTAGTCATGATTTTTTGCAGTGTGATATTTAAAATTATTATGAAATTGAAATCAATGATTAAATCCTTTAAAGATAATAAGATTATTAGCTTATTCCATTTTAAATTCTAGCTTAAGATCAACAAAAAAATAAAAAATATTAATCTACACTTTTTTGTAATCAAAGAAGTTTTTTTTGTTAGGTTTTATTGTATATTATTTTTAGGTGGGAGATCCCAAAGATACAATAAGAAATGGTGTCAAGGCTCTGTTCAAGCAAATAGGCATGGTTTATTCTGTTACCAAGCTGTTTGGATATTTAATGGAGGGATTGAAATCAAAGAATGCTAGACAAAGAGCAGGTAATTATTACATAATAGAAAATAAATTATTATCGAAAGTACGCCAATTTTTTGAGAAAAAATTACGTGAAAATGTATGATTGTGTTTGATACTATACCCAGTTATTTACTTTTTAGAAAACATGTAAAAAAGAACTAAGCGGGATTTGAACCTGTACCTCTTGGAAACCGTCCAATTGGATAGTTTCTAAAAAGTAAATTTCTTTCCTAAATGTGTGTAATACTTTACCCAGTTGTTTATTAAATCGAGTGACTGACTGTATATTTTGTATTGCTCACAGAATGTTTAGAATGCATCAACCACCTCCTCGAGTCGTACGGGTCGACGGTGATGTCTGGCGGTGGCGGGGGTGCGGGGAGTGGTGGCGGAGGTGCGGGGGGCGCGGCGCTGCGTGAGCTGGCCCGCCACATCGGGGACCGAGACAACGCGGTGCGATCCGCCGCCCTCAACTGCGTGGCCACTGCCTACTTCCTGGATGGGGAGCGGGTGTATAAGATGATTGGCCAGGTGGAGTTTTTTTTTGTTTATTGTGTCGACATATACATTTGTAACTCACACATTTCTTCTTTCTGGCATTATTCCCGGCTACTAACTACTCAACCTACTCCACTTTGCACGGTCTTTTGCGTCCTCGGTGGTTAGCCCATTGGCTCTTTTGTCCTGCATCACGACATCCAACCAGCGCTTCGTTGGGCGTCCGGGAGGTCTCGCTCCAGGAACTGGTATAGCAAGGCCCTTGCATCCGACATACTTCTTGGGCCGGCGCGTGGCCAAACCGTCTCAGACGCTCTTGGAGCTTATCCGCTACGTCACGAACACCAAGACTACCTCGAATAAATGCGTTGCGTATGCGGTCAGACCGCGTTACTCCGCACATCCACCTGAGCATCTTCTTTTCCGTGACGCGAAGCTCCTGAGTGTGCCGAGATGGTGCTGGCCAACATCCGCTGACGTATAAAAAACCATAACTCACACATTTATTCATTATATATTTTATAAATAAATAAAATATAATAATACGACAATTGCAATTATTAATTATTTACAAATGCAATTTACAATTATATTACAATTTATATTTTGTTATTGTACATAATTAAAACAACATGTGAATAAAAGGACATCATAACAAAATATATAAAATATAAATGTAATACATAAAATAAATGTAATAACACCATTTACCACAGTGTTGTGCAGTGCTTTAAAATATATTATAATTACTCATTTATTACAAAATATTTGAATTTTGAAACGGACGAGTTTTAATTTTTTCTTAAGGTTTTAAGCATACATTTAAGAGATCTAAACCAATTTTACATTAATATAACATTGTCGAATAATATCCTAATTTAGTATTTGTACGAGTATTATCACTTAAACACCACCTGTTTACAATTACGCCATTATGTAATGTGTAATTCATATCGGCCTATCAATAACGTAACTGATAAAAATGTCACATGTACATAAATAAATATTTATCATATTATATTGATAGTGACAAATTAATAATATTATTAGAAGAAATCGGAATTAATTCCTATTAAGTTATTAAATTAAAAATTGCTTTAACCTAAAAATATCTATTCAATTCTTACTTATACTAGATTCGATTTCATATAACAATCAATATTTGCTTTCAGATATCAGACAAGGATTTTTCTCTATTGGAAGAACGTATAAAACGAGCTGGTAAAAGCCGCAGTGCGGAAGAAAGACGATCGATGGTTGTGCCACTATCGGCCTCTGGTAGGCCTATTTTGCAAGTGCCTGAGGTTAGTACTAATTTATTATAATGCTTTAGTATGTATGTATCTAATCGTTAATCAATATCGTTAAACAAAGACAAATGAGTAAGGAGTGAAAAAAACGAAGCCTTTTTCAAAAATTAGCCCACAACTCTATTTCCGTGGACTAAAAAAGTCAATCCTCTTTTTTTTTTCGATTGTCGTAATAATTTAGAGCAATATACTCTTACTGGTCTCCTATTCTCCTCAAGGAACCTATACTCTAAATTTAAGCATTCTACGCGGCGTAAGTCACCATCGAAGAGTTCTAAATATTGTATACTATGGTAAAACTATGTCATATATATTTATTACAATATAGCAGGATGATCCAGCAATCCCAGAGGAAGAAGCACCTGAGGAATATGAAGAAGAGGAAATCGAGGAGCAGGCACCTCCGCCCCCTCAGCCGTGTGTTGATATTTTGTATTTATTATTTGTT
>DWNA01000382.1:0-24688 GCA_018249835.1 Heliconius besckei | reverse complement strand
GCGGACAATGTATCCACATTCATCGCTTATACAATCTCAGCCCGAGGAGACTCTCTATTTAAGGATCGTAATCCTCGAAAAGAAACAATTCTTAATGCTGGCAGGATAGAAGTTCCAGAACATTCCAGGGACGCTATGAACGCGCCGATTTGTGCTAACTCTGTTATCCAAACAGATATTACACCAAAAACAGCTGTAGAGGTAAGACTTGATGCGACTTTTTTATATTATAGTTTTTTTTCAGTTTCACGCACTTAGCAGGGTAGGCAGAGGAACAAGACTTCGTTCCCAATAAGACACTCCGTTCTCCACTTCCCACCGTATAGCGTCGAGTAGCGCGACTCTACTCCGAGCTTTGCGTCGTTACCAGAGTTAGGAGATGACGTGTAATAGACACGACGTCGTACGAGTCCAACACAAAAAACAAACTAAAAGAAATTTAAAAGTAAAATATATATTTTAATCTTGCAGGTGATTTGGAAAGCGCCACCCAAGAACAATAAGTGCGTTACAATTTTCGCAGTACTGGCGGTGAGACCGGACGTGTGGTACAACTTCGACGGGCCGCTGTCGAAGCGCGTGTGCGAAGATCGACGTAACATGGAGGATATGCAACCTATTGAAAACGATAATTGTATCACTTGTGAAGATGCTAGGTATTTGGTGAGATTTGATAATATGTACAATACATATTATTTTACCTTATATATATTATTTTCTTGTGTGTCTTGTCTCATCGTTGTGTGATTTGTGGCCAACTTGTTAGATTATCTCTCAGACAACCAACAGTCACTCTACTGATTAACAAGTCACTATTAGTGCTCTTAGGACTTCGGATAATTGTTCCATAACTACTTATGTGCCACTTCCACCTAATTTCCGCACGTAAGAAATTGGTAGGCATATTTGACACTGCACTCCCGATGTTACACTCTCGAGTGCGAAATGCTTTATTCTCTGCTCTTTCACACTCGTGCCGTGGGGCAGCGAGCTTAATGTACCCCCCCCCCCCCTCTCCCGTGACTACGCCTCTGCACTCGTGGGAAAACGAACTCAGAAATGGTTGGATGGAATCTGTAACAAATCTATATACATATCGGGCATTAGCACAGTAGGTGCGGTAGAGAAAATCAAGCTGTCAATTTAAAGAAAGCCTATAACACTGACACCACATTCTATAAGTTATTGTCGAGTCATCTCGAAGACCCATTAAATTAATAGCAGTAATCTCCATGCTTGTCACCGATCGTCAATGTTTTACCTCGGTAAATTAGTGATCTTCTTGTGAACTTATCTCATCGATGGGCACAAGGTTTAGACTATAGGGGAGTCTCCAGAGAAAAAAGATTCCTTTGAAAACAAAGTCATAATCATATTATTATTTATTTATTTGCAAATAATAATTTTTATAACAATTTATATTTAGAAATGTAAAATTTATTCTCTTGTATAACAAAAGTATATACTTATATAATTATGATTACTTTTAAGCTTACATTCGACGGTATCTGGTCATATAACACACATCCACAAATGTTCCCCACCACGAGAGAGCTGGCCCGCTTCAGCGACGTGGTCGGGGCTTCCCACAGCAACAATTTCAAGTTATACAGGTTCAATTCTGACGCCAGCGAAGGCTTAAAAATGTTGGCTGAGCAAGGAAATACAACTAAATTGGAAATAGAAATTATGTCTGAGGTTAGTGTAAGTTATTTGAAATGCACAAAAACATAAAAACAACATAATAGCATCTGTGATATGAATCGTTACATTTTTGGGGTTTTATTTTAAAAAACAATACTTTAAATTTAGATAAAATAATAAGGCACTTTATTTTCCACTGCAAATAAATTTACTTTTCTATAAGACAAATGGCAAAAAAAATGTTATCTACCTACGTGTAAAATTTGTGCGTAGCGGGTATTCTTCATTCTTATCGAGCCGACGCCGACGGCACGTCGAAATTTATAACTTACTGCAATAAAAGTATGTCAAAAATTTTGACGTTGTATTCAGCTTGACGTTGTATCCCATACACACTGGGTAGGCAGAGGGAACCTAGCGTTAAGACACTCTGTTCCCCACTTTCTGCCGAATTCTGGAGGCATTACGTGTTGAGTGGCAGAACTCAACGCCGCGTTTTGATTCGATACCAGAGCGTAGAAATGGAAATATTCCCTTCCTCGAGTGGGGATCGAACCCACAACCGTCGTGTTACAGTCACGCCCTTATGCCGCTGCGCCACGACGGCCTGTTAAAATTATTTTAAGAAATCAATGTTATTATTTAACCAATATTTTCACTTCTCGCTCTGGCACCAAGGCAAAAACCCGTACGAAATATTCGGCAGATAGTCGGCAATCGACCATTCCGTTTACACGAAGATCCCTCTGCCTACAGTAGCATCTAACAGAAGGGTGCTGTGCGCGGGATAGAGCGTGAAGCTGATTATTCCAAGGAATGTGTGATCAATTAAAAAATATATAATCAAAATGATCCCACAGCTCGGCACTTCAGTAAGAACTTTACTAAAAGCGTCCGGCCAACCGCGACCAGACATGCAGACGGCAGCTATGTTCCGAGTGACTCGAGAACATCATCTAGTGTCTCTAGTGGCCGCTGTCCTTCCATCACCTGATTGGTTTGTGGGAGTATCTAATATGGAACTTTGCGATGTCTCTACTGGTACATGGGCACCCAATTTGACTTTGAATATTTATCCGTCTGATGCTGGCACAGACAGTGGATTGATCTTTGAGGAAAGTATTTATTTTATGAGAGCAGTTTTAATTATTTAGTTGTGTGGGTATTTAAAATATATTAATTTTTGTTTGTAAAAAAATATTCTTATCTATTATTCTATTTTTTAATCAAAGATATTAAGATAATATAATAGTTTCTTAAACTTTCAATTTAGTCAGCTAACGAAGAGACAATGCCGCCTCAGCCTATTGAATCAGCAGAAATAAACAAATCTATACCAAAAGAACAAATAAAGCCATTTGCCAAATTGCGTTTTGAGCTGGTTAGAACATACACCACTGCAGCTTGTTCTACGGAAGCTCCCGCCCCTACTACTGAAGGTAATTTTATTTTCTTCAAGAGGTATGTATCTCGCATACATACGAGTATATGTTATATATACTCGTATGTATATAGCATACCTTATCGAACACGATTGAATATCTTCCCTTTTAGTCGTACACTCCTGTCAGAGTATTTGTGGTCATGAACTGTCTTTCATATGTGAAAGCTAAGTTGCAAGTATTCTCCGTTTGTATCTATTTTCTGCAGTGCGAGTGTAGTCGTTAATGGAGCAGCCAGTGCAGGACTTTATCGGATATCTACACATACCTTATTGTAAATAATTTTAAGCTGTAAATATATTTATATGACTGCACTTATTTATTAGCTTTTCTTTTATTCATTTGTAGATAAGGAAGTAAGCGTAGATGATAACGACGCCATCACAACAACAACTTTAGCGTAAGTATAAATAAATTCTAGAAAAAGCCTTCTTTCTTAGAGCGCCAAACGCTACTTCTTTCTTCTTTGGCCTCGGCCACTGTCATGCTTGTTACGTAAACTTCCTCCAATTTCATTAACACTAAGTTTTCGAAGGTCACCTGCCTCTCTTTGCACTCACTCTTCCTACATAATTTTTTTTGCCATTCTTTCATAATTCATTCTCTCGACGTGCCCAAACCACTACAGCAAGTTTTTCTTCATTTTCACCATGACATCATCGCTAATACTTGCCATTCTGTGTATCTCATCATTGCGGATTCTGTCGCTGTGGTATGTCAATTCTGTAGAATTCATCTTTTGTAATATCCACGTATCGCCGTATAACGGCGTTGGTACCAACACTACATTGGGTAGCCAACTGACGTTTCGCTATCTGATCGATGCAGCTAAGCTACCGTTAACTCTTTTACCGGCAACAATACGCCTTTCCACATCTATTTCGTATCATCCGTGTCTACTAAATATACTTCCCAGATATATAACCGAGTACCTTACCATTTACAGAGGTTTTACATTCTGACCTTTCTATATTTTTGCCTCTCATCTTGTTGAGTGGCGGAGCTCAACGCCGCGCTTTTGACCATGCCAGAACAAAGAAACGAAATATAAATTTAAGTAAATATTTCGTTTTGCTCGAGTGGTAGTTGGAACTCTTTGCTCTGACCCTGCAACCACACTCATATCTGATGAATTCATGAATTGATAAAAGTATGTACTCTTATTTATAGCCCAAGAATTAAACCCAAATTTGTACAAGTAAATCAAACTGAACAAGAATGTCCAATGACAGAGTGGGAGAACTGGTTGCCGTGCGAAAACGACTGTGTAGACGGAGTAATAGAAAACGGGACGCAAATACGATTCCGTTATCATATGATCAATGATGTCGTAACTAAAGATAGAGTATGTATATTGTAAATGTACTTATCTTGGCTGTGTGTATTATAATTATAAAGGAACGCTTAATATTATACATAACGTCCAACAACTCTACCCAAATGGAAATTTTGACTTAATTTCAAATTGTTTTAATATTTTCTTTCTTATTGTGTAAATTTAGCGCTTATTTATTAAATATTTGTCACTACCTTAATAATTAAACATACAAGTAAATTTATGAATTTTGTTTTTATAGGAGGAAATATCAGATTATTGCTGGGAAAAATATTCTACGTTCGAAATGAGACCGTGTACAGCGACGTGTTAAAGTGAAATAAAATCATAAATGCTCTAATATTATAGAACAAAAATATTTTAGGTTTTAGTTGTATTATCGAGTAGAAAATTTAATAAATATTTTCTGATTTCACGTGTTATCTTTATTTTTAACCTACTTCCAAAAAGGCTCGAGGTATGGTTTGTATGTCTCTCAATTTCTCGGACATTTGTAGACTGCTTTTGAAAATTCTATTTTTATTTCAAAATCATACTTAACGAGTGGTCCCATTGCCACCAAATTAGGATCTGGTATGTTATAGGAGTACAACCCTTCTTAACAGAGCATACAAGGTGTTGGCGAATATTATCTTTCACTGATTGCAGCCATTTATGGATAACTTGGGCTATACCATTGATTTTGCTACACTCTTTAGTATGATACGTAGCTAGCTATGATATGCTGCTAGGACAGATATAGAGATACCCAGCAAACTGGTCAGAATTGTTAAAATGAGGAGGATACTGAACTGTGTAAAAGAACAGAACGTAAGGTCACCACCCTTCACCGCAGTAAATGGTCGAGGCACATAATATAGAGGGACGCAGTTAAGCGTTTGAAAAGGCCAGGGCCTATAGAGGGCTGTGTGCTCATTGATAATAATGATATGAAAAAAGATCCAAAACGCACTTAATTTTGAAACTTTAAACATATTTTAATGCTAATAAATTTTATATTTGTCACATTTTATATTAAAATGTCCCGCTTTGTTATCAGTCGGGTTACATCCACAATTTTTACAATAGAATAGATCGACTTGTTGATACGAGAGAACAGTTTCCGGATATTTTCGTTTTATTCTTGTTTTATTAAGCTCATTGATTGTTTTTCGTGTCTAAAACATGAGTGAACATTAATCAAACAACGATTGCACTTTTCTCCGCCAATGTTAAATCAATCATAGAGATCTTCAATACGGGCGACACAGCTGTTCTTAACGTTTTCTGACACGTAAAAGAAACGAGGCTGAAGGATTCGTACCTGTACAAAATACAAATGTGATGTCAATAATAAGTTTGACAAGTTTTATTTTGCTTGCTGCTTATATTTTGTTTCAGGCCTAAATGAATAGTCTATTATAGTGTTTTCAGGTACAGATTAGTAAAGATTTTATAGTCTGTCACATCTCAAATGTCAACTCTTCTTACGTCATCTCATGCGACATTTTGTGAATTGTGATCCTTTTGTTTCCGATTCTCTAACAAAAATTTTAAAAAACCATTGTTATATTATATATTATTATTCAAATGCTATTATGCTCGGAAAGAAGCCAAAATCAGGGCTTAAACGTTTTCTTGGTGTAACTGCTGCATCTATTTTCGTTATCGAAGCTGCGGGCATTGCCGTAAGTTACGGACTGTGGTTCAAATTAAATACTGAAAGAGGTAATTTTTCTATTAAATGCTACTTAGTACTTAATACATAAAGAGAATTAGTGATTAAGTAAATATTTTAATTTCAAGGTTTGCTTAAAGTTATCATACTTAATTGCACTTAGTTTAGCGCAATCAACATGTTGATATTTTTTGTCACCTTTCAGATTTCCGTCTGTATATGCACAAAAATTATAACTGGATTCTTGAAGGATATTACAAAGTCGGTGAAACTATTGGGGGACAAAAGACTCGTGATCTTGACAAACAAGTCTGGACCAACGAAGGCAAGATTTAACTCGGTGAGATGAGTATTGCGGCTAGGTCTCTGTTCTGGGTGGTCTCCATTGGAACCCTCGGCTACGGCCTCTTCGCGTTTGTCAAACCTGATGATGAACTACTCAAAAAGGTCATTACATGTATGAATTATATTGTAACTGTGTTGTGTGGTCACTGATTTGTTATTTGCTTTACTAATATAGTATATAAAATATATAGAATTAAGAAAAATAAGATATATGTTTAAAAAATGTTTTGATTTGTAAACATTAGTATTAAGGAACAGAAACAAATACATAAAATACAATAAACTAACCTTGGTATATTTTACAACATGCTGTAATCTTAAAGGATTGGTTTTGTAAATATATATGTAGTGGTTTACTGTCAGTGACTGATATTTATATTATCCCTATCTATGTTCACATACTTTCTTTGTTTTGCATATTCAAAAAGAAATTTTTGGGTATTCAAAAGCCCCAGTAACAGATCCCAGCTTTATTCTTTTATTTTTAAGATATATGTAAAAGTATACCATTCTTCCATTATGTTCAAATATACAAATGTTTGAACATTAATGAAAAAATGGTATATATTTTTTTATCAATATACATGTTTATTAATATGCTTATAAAATATTTTTAACATATTTATTTATTTTACTATTACTAATATGAAAATTCACCTCTAGAATTATTGTTATTTAAGTTTCCAAAAATCAGTGAACACATAATTGTAATAAATTACATACTTTTACATCTTACTCATCATGTTTGATCCAGGTTTAAAGGTCATATTTTAAAACTAGTATTACAAAACATTTAGGAAATTTTAGTTAAATTTTAATTGTTTTTGTTTTTATACATGACAAATTATAATATTTGAAAGATTTAGGTATTAATTAAATGAAGAATATAATACATATTAGATAAAGTTATTTTTTTACCTTTTCAGTATAACACAGAATCCCGACACACGGATGCTAGAAAAGCAACACACCAAACAATAGCCATATTAAAAGAAGCAGCTAATTCTAACTCTGAAATAAATAAGAAAGTTGAAGAATTACTGAAAAAAGCAAAATGAGCGACAAAAGCTCAATTTTAGACAGATTGAGCAAAAGAGATGCTCAACGTTTAGAAAAGTTACATAAAGCGCATAAAGCTAGAGAAGAAGTAGATGCCACTAATGAAAATGAAGATTTTTTTTCTGGAGCCTTTAAAGTTAGGTCAGAAGGCATTGAAGAGATGTTGTCTCAAATACCAACATTAGAAACTAATTTGTTGCTGCAGCACTTTGATAATATTAAACATGAAGTTAATGAGTTACAGAAATTTGTGGTCACATCTTCATTTTTCTTGAAAGAGTTTAATATCAGGAAGTATTTGGGTATTGTACAGAATTTACAATCAAAGTGCTATGAGTTGGAAGATAGATATGTGCCACGTAAGAAATTTGGGTTTACCAGAAAGAAACTGCCTAAATCTCACAGTCAAAAACAAGATTCAGTAGACGAAAACGATGGTGCCAGCAAAAAAGATAATAAATGGGATGAAAAACTCTTTGGTTTTGACTCTCAAGAGGACAAAGTGTTATCTTTGGAAAATGAAGATCTGTTTCAGAGGGATGTTGCCTTGCGTAACTTAAAGAATTGTACAATAGGCTTACGTGGTGTTATGGGAACTTTACATTTGACTAATTTGGACAATTGTATAGTACTTTCTGGCCCAGTGACTTCATCAGTTTTCATAGAAAAGTGCACAAATTGTACAATAGTTGCAGCATGTCAACAACTAAGAATGCATACATCTAACAAATGTGACATATATCTCCATGTCACAAGTAAAGGGATCGTGGAAGATTGTTCAAATATACGAACAGCACCATATAACTTAATGTATGAGGATTTAGATAAACATTTCAATATGTCGTGCTTAGATAGGAACTCTAATAATTGGGATCACTTGGATGACTTTAATTGGCTGGCTCCGGATATACCAAGTCCTAATTGGTCAGTCATGGATGTGTCACAGCGTGTCAGCAGCTGGAATGACTGGTGGACTAAGACACCATTATAAACAATCTAAATATCTAATTCATTTAACTTTCATATTCTCATTTATATATAAATGTATAATTTATATTGACTGATTTTTAATGCTCGATTTAAAACTTGGCAATTGAAATTTTAAATAAAAAAAGACAAAGAAAAATAACTGAATTTTCTGGCTTAATTAATTGAATTCTCGTGTAATTGTGGTAATTGCTTCTTCTTAATTTAATTACTAGTTAGTACATAGGTTTGATGAATAAATAATAAATTGTATGTAGATGTAACAGCATAGATAACAAAATATAGATGGCTTTTATGAAATAATATTTATAATTAAAAGAATTTTGCAGAAGATTTTGTTTTAATTATGATGCGCGATGGTTGTGTACTAAAAGGAAAATAAATGGGCGTGATCCCTACTTGAATGATTTTATTTTCTTCTCCCAGATTTTTTAAGACGAAATTGTAGCTACAAGATGAGTGGGGACACAGAAATTAAAGAAATTTACAATAAAAATATTTTATTTATTAATTTACATAATTCAAGCATGCTATTCTAAAAATATGTCATTATTCATAGATGTTTACATACAATTTAAAATGGAAAATTTTTAGAATAACTAGAAGTCAAAAGACAAAATCTATATTTAAATTATTTTCTCAATAATGTATACGCAATAGTACTCAAGTATAACACTTTAAATATAATAAATAAATTTGAAGTGTAATTACAAAGCGGCTTTAAGACATTTAGCACTTTATTTGTGATATCTAGACTTATTTAATCTGTCTAATACTTTTTACCGACATGTTGATAATATATTGGGCAACTCACAAACAAAATAATAAATACTTAGTTTTAAATTCTATTTATTAACTTTTACAATTCTTTTTAAAGGACTAATGAAATACGTGAAATTCACAAAACTATTTAATGGCATAATTTAACTTCGGGACAATAAAGTCAGATAATATACAAATATTTACAATAAACAGAGTTTATAACAAATAAAGATTCTATTGTTTTTTAAGGAATGTGTAAAGTAAATTAATAATATAAAAATATTAGATTTCATTACGGAAATAATAAATTAGAGCCCTGATTTGTGTTACAAATTAATTACAATAGAAAAAGTAAAATAAATGTATTAGTATTTTAATATATTAATAATATAATAGGGTCAATTATGTCTTTATTTAATGAATATCTAGAATGTTAGAATATTTTAAATGAGAGGGAGTGTAAGTAAAGAATAAAATTGTTATTTTATCCATTTTAAAATTTAGCATAAAATATGTAAATTGTTATTATTTAATATATAACACTATATACAATGAATACAAGAAAAAAATGCAATATAATGTATTTATTAAAAATAAAATATAAAAAGTAAGGTAAAAAAGATTTTCAGTTATTATAAAAAAACATTATTTTATTTAAATCTATGAGTCTTTTAAATAACATTTTTTTTGTGAATAAGTTGTCGATGATAATTTTAGAGTATATTACATGGAGTATTTTAAAAAAAATGTAATAAGTTGAGTCTCCACAGAGTGAATATTCACATATAAATATATATTTGTTTCTTAATTGTATTAGGCATTATAATAGTCAGTTTATCTTTAAATGACTAATCTTTAACTTTTGAAGTGATATTTAATTTAATACTATTATAATATGAAACTTTTCCTACATATAAGTAAAATCTAAAATTATATAATAATAAGTACACGAATATTCATTGCTGAAAAATAATCACTATATATTAAGTTTCAATAATATCGTCGATACAATAAAAATAATAAGTTTTATTTGAGCCAAGGTGCAATATATTAAGGCCATTATTGCATTGCAAAACAATCTATGCTTTTTCATAAAAATCAAGATATTTTTGCCCCTAATTCATTAAATAAATATTTTCTAAATATTGTAATTTCATGTAAAATTTTTCACTCTAGTCATATCTAAACCTGTACCTTTTTGATACTATAACAGAATTTTAATTTTCTATATATTTCCAACTATGGCGCAGCTTTTGACTATAAACGCGATGTTTGTTGGTTGGATTCCTTCTCGAGAAAACAAAATTCTCCGCTTTGGTAAGAAAAAGCACGCAGTTGAATTCCTTTCTTTATATTCCATTAGCTTCTTTCTTTGTACCCTGTTGTATTGAGCGACAAAACGATACATTAAAGAAAGAAAAAAGATTCTAATTATAACAATAAAAAAAAGTAATAAATATTTAATAAGAATCCAATAATTTTAATATTCAGCTATTACAAAAAGGAACAGGTTGAAATGGAATCCATTCAAAACAAACAAAATCTAAAACATCCTCACGCGAAATTGGCAACCCTTTTTAAAATAATACATAATATAATATTATAATTAATAATATACACATATATATCACCAATTAGGTTTTTTATGTGTAATGGTCCACTGCTGGTATGTATTGTTGGGATCGCACGGAGCTAAGCCCAGTTGACGGGAATTAGCTTGTAGGGTGAGACAATAGCTGTGTAAACGATGTATTAAATGATTGTGATCGTCGTCGTACCTGAAAATAGTTGACAAAAGTTATTAAAATATTTCCTTTATTTAATAAGTCATAAGAAAGTTTTTTGTTGTCAGCGTGTCTAAAAAATTGGAAACTCAAGAACCTGTTTATATTTTTTTCCTATCTTCAAAAATGACTGAGATATTAACCTGATATATTCACTGATTAATGACTGAGATATTGACCCTTTGCACTCGCAAATATGATGTTCTGTTGTTATTACACTATACTCGGATTATTATTTTACCTGCTTGTCTGTCTACTCGGATTTGTTTCCTTATGGAGTACAGAGTTTGAAGATTAAAAAAAGTATTACCTCCAAGGTCCATCAACCGTGCCAAGTCTGCAAATAGTCTGTTTGACGGCATCTGTATCAGCTTCCACGCACCTCTCGCCCACGCCTAGTTGCCCCGCCTCGTTCAGTCTGAACAGTTGGTTGTTACCAGCGCCGTGGCATGTCGATGTGCCTGTGAATATATTGTTTCATATTATGGATTACATCTGACTTTTTTGTAAAATGTTATAAGCACAATGAGATATCTCTAAAATACACCGCTTGCATTTGCCTATTCATAGTGAATAAATATGGAGGGTACCGGAATGCAACTAGATGAGAGAAATGAAAACATTTTAATATAAACATTATTATACCGATAACCATTTGAAGCTGCCGTCCAAGTACACACCGCCAATGAAACCAACATTTTTAATGAGCGTGAAGAAATGAATGAAATGAAAATTCTAAATGCTTGACTGCATATCATTAATTAAGAATGAAAATTTGAGACCATCGTGGTGCAGAGGGTGTGACTGCATCGCGATAGTCGTGTGTTCGATCCCCATTCGAGGAAACGAAATATTTACATAACTTTATATTACCGTTTCTTCGCTCTGGTATCGAGGCAAAAGCGCGGCGTGGAGTTCCGCCACTCATCACGCAATGCCTTCAGAATTCGGCGGGAAGTGGGGATCGGAGTGTGTTAACACTATGTTAACTATACCTACCCTGCTGTGTGCGGAATACAGCGTGAAACTGATTAATTTGGGAATTGTTCATAATTAAAAGACTTCTTAGAAAACATAAATATTTGAACGTAGCTGGAACTGAACGCGCCGCTTGGAAACCGTCCAAGAGGCATGGGGCTACATCGAAATTCTTATATGCTTGTAACAACTCATTTTTGTTGTACCTATATTTCAAAAAAGTTTTTTTTTAATATTGTCGTTGAACAAAGGGACAAGTACTTCATTAAATTTTCCCAATCAATATGTTTTTATTTGAAAATAATAAAGAGAAAAATAAAAAAATCATTCTTTGCTATATTTAATGCACGAGATGTGGGACATTCTACAAGAAAAACAATAATGAAAAGAACACTTACCTAAATACGCCGGTGCCGCTTTCCCCATAGTGTCCAAACACATTCCGGCAGCCTTGTTCTTCACCATGCCCCAGTGAACGTTTTTCGGTAGCTTGGGAAACTTGTCATACACGTCGTACGCCACGTTCTCCATAAACCAACCAAAACTTTTGCATTTTAAATTCTCTTTTAACTTAACTTGTTCACTTATGTCACCCATATCTAGGAACCTTGCCATAGGTTCTCTTGTGTAGAAATACTCTTTGTGTTCCTCGTCAAACCAAGTCTCAATAACTCGTTTGTAATTAATAGTTATTAGGGAACCTTTGCGATTCTTCGCCAAGTCGCCAAATGAATATGGCATGAAAGCTCTATATACGTGACCAACTCTGGAGCACGGCACCCATTCAATACTGCCGCCGCACTGCCAAATTTTGAAGCTAAGCTCGAAATTTTCTCCACCCCAAACCAAAAGTCCAGGATCATAAGCACCTATTTCTAGAAAATACCGTCTATTTATCGCAAAAAGACCTCCAGCGTGAGTTGGACTCTTGTAAGGTTCAGATTTATGTTTATGGAGGCTACTTTCTCTTTCGGGAACTTCATTTTCTTTGTAAAGCATCCCCCATTCAAAGATTCCCCTATAATTTGTTCCATGTTGATAAACCGGTCTATACTCGAAGGTCCTGTGGTCAATACCATCTATAACTGGCACTGTCATAGTCCTATAGTCTCTGTAAATAGGTGCTAGCAGCGGCGGTAACCAGTTTAAATTTACTTCGCAATGAGCGTCCAAAAACACTATAACGTCACCCGTTGCTTCTTTAGCACCTCGAGAACGAGTCCTAATCAGCCCTTCTCTTTGAGTATTTCTTATTAAACGAACTTTACCTTGCCATCTTTTGATATAATTATCTAGGTTGTCTTTTAAATTGTCTTTATCGGAGAAATCGTCGACCTGTAAAGATATTATGTTTGAAATTTATCATATGTTTATAATATACCAGTGGCCAGTGGACCCGGACGCGGCTACGCCTGCTTGAACTATAAGAATATTTTCGCGTCGGTCATACTCATACTATGCCGCCCGAAGGCTAGGTCATTTCGAATCAGTGACATCTCTTTAATTATTTATTAGAATGTTATACAGTAAACTATAATTTCAATCTAGATGAAATGCTAAAAGTGACTATTATATTTATTTTCATAACATCCTTATGTTATGTTACGTCCATAATATCAAAATGTGGTGGTAACGGTCGCGTAGCGACGGTTGTTATTAACGTGGCAGAATAAATTGCATGTTAAATTAGAAAGTATTTTAATATATTAGTATTTATGTGTAATGTAATATTATATAGACTTCGCAGAAGTAGAGTTTTGTATGAAAGCTGCACTTCTGAAGAATGCAGCTTTCATACAAAACAAAAACAAAGTAAATCGGACCAGTAGATCCATAGACCATAGATCTTAGCGTTCAAACAAACAAACTCTTCCGCTTTATTATATTAGTATAAATTACTTTAAAATATCTAAAATATTATATATAATATTAGAACAACAAAAAAAAAGGTCAGATCAATAATTCTAATTAAAACATTTTTTATTATAACTCTACAGGATGGAAGCGTCAGCGCTCCTTTTCCGGGAACAACAATAAAGGGTAAAATATTTCAAACCCATACTTAAAGAAATTAATCGAAATATCTCAACAGTTTAGAAGTAGGATTTTTTTTCATTTCGTTATGTTTATCCGTATCTGTATTTCGTGTGACGCAATTACGCATAGATACCAATAATGTAAACACTTACGACTATAAAAATACTACTAAAAGTTAAACAACTTTGAACTTTATCGCCAATACTCGGTTTCGGAATGAGGCGTGTTCGGCGGTGTCCCTTTGATAGGTTTATCATCTATGTACGCGTGCGACGGCCTTAACAAATGGCGTTTTATTTTACAACGATACTTTTTGTTTCGATACATTCATTTTGTTTGATTTTTTTTTTCATTGTATTAGGCTTTTATAGAGCAGTTAAAACTGTGGTTTTTATTTAAAGTGGTGCTGACAAAAACACTCTGTATACTGTTCATAAAATAAATATTCCAATAATTTCTTATTTCTTTTTTATTTTAGCTCTGTATAGGGTAAAGTAATATCTTCGCTCCGGTGACGAGTCACTTTGAATCTAGCGGGAAACCAGACCACCAGAATTTGGCGGAAAATGCGAAATGGCATTGTCTTAATGGGAATGGAGTATCTTAATACTAGGTTCCCAAATCCCCTCCGTCTTTCCTGCTATGTGCGGGATATAGAATAGAGAAAAAAATAAGTTAGCTTACCAATACAACTTCATGCAATAAATGTGGCGGCGATCTATCAATAACTGAATGTACAGTTCGCATTAGTACCGAAAATCCTTCATTGTGGAACACAACGATAACAGACGTTGTCGGCATATCCTGTGGGTAGTGCCAGAATTTGCACTCGTCTAAACGTGTGTCTGGTATTGATCTGGAAAAATTAGAGGAATGAATTGTAAGCTCGATAAGCTCGGTTTAGATTTAACCTTAGGCTTATGGTAACGGTTATTAAAAATTGGAAAAAATATTCTCACTTCCTTGAGTTTGTAAGGAAAAGCAGTGTTGTGTTCCGCAATTCAACACGCAACATCGCAAAAATTGAATGTTCTATCTAACATTACGTTTGTTTCCTCTGTTAAATGTGATATACATTATATTCCTTTGTAGTATGTATTGTAATAAGCGACAGTGATTGCAAAGAAAGTTGTTTATGTCTAGATCTAGGGTATATCTTTCAGTTACTACAACATAATGACCATAAACAATTTAAAATAAATATTATATTTTTTCTCTCGCATATAGCAAGAATATTCTGTTCTAAGCTTACCGCCGATTTTTACAGACCACGTGTTTAAAGAAGAAGGACCCAACGCCACATTATATTATGTTACAGGTAGGATGAATAAATTGTGAAAATAATTCTAATGTAATCATCCTACCGAATCCACAACTACCACAGATGTTAGACACTGCCTCTTTGTGTCACAATAAAGTTTAACCACACACATTTATCAATGTCGAATAGTGGAAATATATTTAACCCACTTTGCCCGATTTGCAAATAAAGAAACGATACAAAAAATTATAATCTTTTTAAAATTGACCAATTGGACATTTGCTTAAATAAGCGATGACAGTGTAAATCAGTTTACCTGATAATAATATTCAATTTTACAACATTTTTACATTTAGGGCTTATTGATGTCGATCATTAACACATCTATATCTATACTTATAATAATGTCGTAAGAGGGTCGGTGTCTGTACCTAGAAGATATTTAAAAAGAATTGTTTTTTGAAAATTCTGTTGTCTGTTTGTCTGTGCGTTTGTAATCGCTAATCTCAGAATCGGCTAAACCGATTTAAATGTGGTTTTTACTATTGGATTCTGGCAGGCTTCCGAAGACATAGGTATAGGGTTTATTTTATTATAATCGGTTCATAAATAAAGTTATGTCAATTTAAAGTACTTAGTTCGACAAATTTGTTAATAACCGTAACAGTTTATACAACTGTTTTACCGAATTAACTGAACGTTAGTACTCAATTTCTTTATGAATATTTCTATTTCAAGCGGGCGTAGCCCCGCACGGGCCCAGTAGTTTATAATATAGGCCGTTGGGAAAATAAGAAGTTACAAGTTGTATTTTTTAATGTCACATAGTTTAACCTAAAGTTACTGCCTCAGACCTGAGAAGAACCGCCGTAAGAAATTCAGTGGGATGTTTTTTCAATTGTTTCCAGATTCACAGTTTCTTATACATTTAGACTGAAGCAGGCTTCTCATTCCCAAAGGTTAATAACACATTATGTTATTATTAATTGGTATTAATTTTTAATTGTGATATAGAACATTCTCAGTTATTTTCTGGGATTACATTTTAAAAGCGTACACATTGTCCCATAAAAAAATTACTTAGCCCACCAAGTTTAAGTCCTTTTTCTTGTAGTGTTAATATTACATACATCTCCAATTTTGTTAAAATAATTCATATTTTTCTTAACATGCGGGTGTTATGCACTTTCAAAAATGTATGCACATATCGGTATTTTATTTAATCAGACTGGGGAACGAAAGTTCTCCTGAGAGGTAATATGAAAAGTGTCCAACCATCACTGGAATTTCCAACAACAAATAGCATTTAATACAAATGTTATATAGAATTTTATAAAAATTTACCTATTCATTGCAATATCATCAGAAGCCGCAATATTCATTCCATATTCACTTTCAGACTCCGCAATGTCATTAGCGCGGTCTTGAGACATGTGATATGGTAAGCCATCTTCTCCTGGACCTTTCACTGATTTCCTTGACCTTGGCTCAAAATTACCTAATTCTGTAATATTTATTTAGTTGTTATCAATATTAGGTTTATCTATAGGTATATTTTTTTATGCTTCACATGTTATCCCATATATGGCATGGCAAGCAGGAGAACCTACTCTCAACACAATCTGTTCTCTATTAAGCGGCGGAAATCAACACAGGGCTGCCTCAGTTAGGTATGAGCAGAGAAATTTAATTAACTAATGAGTAGGGCTTAAGCAAAAACCAAAACTGTCAAAATGCATCATGATGATGGCCTCATCATATTAATATTTTCTTATACATTTGGGTATTACTATTTATAGCTACGAGATAAAAGATAAACAAATCAAAAAAAGGTTATTTTATAGGTCACAACGGATGGAGTTACTACATTAAGGAAAAAAATATGTGCAATGTGTGACTTCATAAAATTTAAAGTGAAAAGAAATGAGGACAATAATAAAAAATGAAGATTTTTCATATTTAGAGCAAGAAACATTGTAAAAATCAAATTTCAAATACAAAATTTTTCTATTCACCCCATTTAAAGTTATAAGTACCATAAATTATTTTCTTCATTTTTAATACTTATGTTTAAATACTAGACATGTAAAAATACTGAAAAGCCAAATTGTTCTCAAACTTCTGATGCATTTCAATAGTATAAAAATAAACTATAATAAATTTTAGAGCACAGATATTGGGGACATTTTACATTAAAATATGTCGTTTTTTCATCATCATGTTACTATTGGTCAACCTGTTGATAAGACAGTACTGTTGTGAATCTATTGTTACTTTTATTGTTTTTATTAAGTTTCTTATTTTGTTAATTGTAAATTAACAAAACATATATAACATTTGTTGTTTTCTAATTATTTTGTTTTTGTAATATTGAATTAAATAAAAATAAAATAATAAAAAGTTACCTAAAACTTTTAGAAACACTATTTCTTTGTTTACATTTTGTCTCATGTTAAAATGAATAGACTATAGTTTATTTAAAATATACCAAAATTATATCAATTTATAGTTATACATATCCAGAAAAGGTAAAACTAATAACAAATAATATAAAATTCACATTTCTTCTTGTGACAATTGATTATAAGTAATGAATAAATGTAGATAAAATCTACTTAAATATTTTTATATCAATTAAGTAATTAATATAGTTTGGTACATTTACTGTATAGAATCAGTAAAACAAAAAAATATCAAAATATTTACATAAATTTCAAATTAAAATTATCAAAGTAAAAGCAAGAAAAATATTTCCTTATCTGAAATGTTAAGCATTGATTGAATAACAATTAATATTTCTGGCACTTATCAATTAGATCATCTGAATTATAACATATTTTTATTTATTCTAGGAATTAATATTACTTAGTATATTTACAATTACAATATTCATAATAAGTTGTTTCGATTTTGTGATATCTATTATAAGAAATATTGAATACTATATTATGTTCTCAGAAGTTTTTACAATTCAATCAAATAACATTTACGTAGCGTGAGGTGATAAAATCTCGTATACACGCCGGCCACGACACATAACAGTACTTGTCCTAGTGAAATGTAAATGAAATATAACTTATGAAATTATAAAATAACGCACCGGTTTTTAAGACGGGGTATACATCTCTATGAAATTTATAATATTTAGGTTGGTCATCTGATAAAATAACTTCATTTGTATCGCTGCTGAAATTTCCTTGAGAATATGAATGTAAACCATATACCAAAACTAACACAAATGTACTTGTTAGAGCCACACGAATAATTCTGCCGCGTCTTACGTTAGTTATCCGCATTTTGAAAATGTATATATTAAACTATAATGCCATAGAAATAACTTAAATGGAACAAAACAAAAAGTAAACTATCGGTATATCGGCGTTTTATTGCAAGTTTCGATCACAATGAAGAATGAACGTGAACGTGTGACGGTCGCTATGAAGTTAGCGATGACGTTTGTTTAGATTGAGTTCATTGAGTTGACATTATAATGTCAACGTCTACTATTACGCTTCTTGGTACGAAATAAGTTTTATTTTCTTTTGAAAAAAAAAAAACATTACAACGTGACATTGGCGAAATGAATTGTGCTCAACTGGCACGCTCGAAACGCCATATATTAAGAATTCAATTCAATTAAAAAAAAAAATTAAATTAGAAATGACGGATGTTTTACTTATAATCTGAGATCCCAAGACCCCCAGACCTTTATTATTATTAACGTCATTTAGCCAAGCTAAAATTTTGACGATTGTTAAGAGCAGTTCCGACCCATCCGTTATCACCATATCATCACATATTATTAATTTTTAGTTCCTACTAACACTATTTAGAACGTCTCTGACATTCTCCCTAAACTCCTTGTATTCGCCTAATAGACCTGAGGATACTGGTGCATATGCCGCTAACAAAACACTCTTGTTATCCCCAACTTGAAGCGAACCTAAAGCAACCTCGAGTTGATCGCCTTGTATTCAACCGCTGCACTAACCAATCGAGAGGGCAATAACACACCATGGCAGCCCCGCTCGTTCCCTGGGGTCGTAGCGAGTAAGCCTTCCATTGGGCCCTCAAATAGTAACGTAAATAATATGAATAACATTCACGTTTGCAGGTATACCGTAACGTTGCTACGTTATACCTTGCAAACTTGCCTAAATTCTTAACAACCTCTGGCGAGACTAAACGACCACGAAAAGAGTATTCTTAAATACATATAAAAACATGAACGTTTCTAGTTTAATATAGGTGAGCTTAGATTCAATATATCTTAATTGGCATTTAATTTGTAAGTAATTATTTTTGAGTAACGGAAATTTGAAAAATCTTACAAAAATATTAATAACATAAATAAGTTGCAACAAGCATATAAGAATTTCGACGTAGCTCGATGAGAACGTATATGTACGTATGGCTTAGTTGGTCAGAGTGCTTAGACGGTTCCAAAGAGGCGCGGGTTCAAATCCCGCTACGTTCAAATTTTAATACACTTTTTAGTGTGGATTAACACTTTAAAAATGACTAAAAAAAAGTTAATTAATAATATTGAAATGATTAAACTCAGTTTTTTTTCTCATCCAGATTTTGATCAATCTTTTTTTCTTGCCTTTTTTTGTAAATAAACTAAATGAAATAACTAAAGCGTCAGATTTTACTATGAACTATTATTAATAATATGGCCTAGTGCGTGGGGCCAAATATTGAACAATATTATTGGCAATATTATATTGACAATAATATTGTATGTGTTAGGCTAGCCTTACAAACATGTGGTTAATCTGTGGTCACAAACTACAAATGTCATAAACATAATTCATATGTGGATTTTCAATTTCAAAATATTGTGAACTAACGGTTGTAAAGGTGTAATATTCTTTGTCTTTACGTTATTAGGGTTGGTGTTTATATATTTTTATTTGCAATTCATGTTTTAATTGTAATTTGTTTTGAAATAAGACGTCCTCGTATTGTTTACTGTTCGATTTTTTATTATTATTCACAAGATGGAATGTGGTGGTAAATTGAATATACCTATTATACATTTTTTATGTTGTTGAATAGAAAAACAAACTGATACTAATAATTTTGCTACGTTTGGCTTAAAAATAAGAATAAATTAGTTCGAACGTTAATATTTACAAATTTTTAATATGTTCCTAAAATACTACTTCCTAAACTACTACTAAATATTATTGAAATATTTCTTATAGCTTGATTATTATAGCTTAATATTTCTTATAGCTTTGCTAGATGTGCCTAAATATTGTAAAAAGATATGAATGTTTGGATTTGGATATTAATGTAACATAATTTAAACAGTTTTATTTAGCTCACCCCGTTTGTTTTTTTTTTTTTTTATAGTCATGGCTTGCTCGGTAGGGAACTTCATAAATAACTGGAATGCAGACCTTCCAGAGTTTCCTCTTACAATGAATGATTTAAAGAACTCTACTGTAGTCATGGGGGCTATATTCAAAGTTTTTGATAGACTTGGAATTGATTTAGACGCTGTTCTTGCGGTAAGATTTATATACCTTATTTTTAAGTTTAAATATACAAAGAAACACACTTTGTATATATTTTTTTTAAAAGTAAACAAATATTATTTTAACAGCCACCACCAGAAGAAAGTCAAAATGAAAACACAATATACTATTGGGATTTATTGCCTATTATAAATACAACAAGAGTAATAAGACATTTAGTTTCTGTAATGCCGCAGATGGGCCCCGAAATCACTTTAACACCTTTTTTTCAACCCGTGGTGACCACTTCACACTCAATGTTACTATTATTATATAATATAATGCTATTTAATGAAGTAAGACTGAAAAACATCACACCTTATGAAAAGGAACTGTTTTCTAAAACTGAAATGGTACGTTATCTTATATATAATTTTTGACAGAACTAAAATTAGAAAGAAATACTTAAAACATAAATTTGAATATTATAAACATTCTCGAGTACTTAATGATAAAAAACAGATTTAGCAGTTTTATACTGCAAGCCAACTATATTTTTTAAATTAATTTCTTTTGTATGTTAACTTTGCATATATTATAACTGCAGGAACTTAAAGAGAAGTTGATACTTTAAAATATAATTATGTTTAATGCAAGAAATAATTTACTTTTTTATTTTAATAAAAAGTTATTTTTGGGGCAGGCAGAGAATGATGCCAAATTGGCGACAGTTATACAAACATATTTTTGTTGTTTTAAAAAAAAATGGTAATAATATTTTTTCCACATACTAACAAATATATTTTTTAATTTACAGGTGAAGACATTAGAAAATCATAAAAATCATCTTCTAAAAATGCTTAATGAACAAGCTGAAGAAAATGGGAGAAGAGCTCAAAGATTAGAAATGGTCAGCTTTATTTAGAGTTTGAAGTTTAAGAGTAGCTCAAAAAG
Organism: Heliconius besckei; assembly: GCA_018249835.1. Taxonomy (NCBI): domain Eukaryota; kingdom Metazoa; phylum Arthropoda; class Insecta; order Lepidoptera; family Nymphalidae; genus Heliconius; species Heliconius besckei. The sequence goes on along the minus strand of DWNA01000382.1, from coordinate 2,977 downwards.
AAAGAACGGAATTCTTATAAAAAAATATATATATATATCATAGCTTCATGCTATATCCTACACACAACAGGGTAGGCAGAAGGAATATAGTGTTAAAACACTCCATTCCCCACTTTTTGCCGAATTCTGGAGGCATTGCATGTTGAGTGGCAGAACTCAACGCTGCACTTTGGCTTGTTACCAGAGTGCAAAACTGAAAGCTAACTCACAACTGTTGCTTTTGCAGTCACACTTACTATATTGTACTATCTACCCATTTTAAGAACAATGCTTGTAAAGTATTGTCCAGTCTGTTAATAAATTTAATTTATAACTGTAAAAATAAAACATAAGCATTGTTTGGACTTGTACAGTCTGTTAGTGTCTATATAAAATTGTGGCATCTTAGAATAGCAGCAGTGTTTCAATATGCAATAGTTATGGGTTCAATACCTACTCAGGGTAATGAATAATAAAGGCAAATCATAGCATTCTGTAATGCCACTATTGCGGTCAATGCAGCATGGAACATGCTAGAAGCCAGAACCAAATTGAAATAAATCAATATTTTATTTTTTTTGTAATTTGTAGATTGACCAAAATATAAAACAATTTGAGGAAGAACTAAAACAGGAGAAAGAAATTTACGATGAAGATAAACAAGAATGGAAGGCCATCTCAAAAGAAAATCATGATTATAAGATTATTCTAGAACAAAAAAAGAGTCAAAGAGATGCTTTACTATCAGAAATTGAAAAGACAAATGCTTTAAGAGTATATGATGCAGATGATATAAAAGCACAAGTAGAAATAGCGACCAGGAATGTTCAAGAAGCAGAGGATAAAATGAATAAACTGCATAATACTTTAATGGAAAAAGAAAATAGTTTGAAGAATTTGCAAACTACTAAACCTAATTTGGAAACAGCTAATCATTTATTGCACGAAATTATTAAGCTTTCTGAAACAATTCGGTGATTTTATTTTTAGTTTTTATAATTTTGTCTGTTTATTGACAGAACTTAACACCACACTAGAATAAGATCTTGAATACAATATTCGTAATATACTCTAATTAACCACACATATATTTGTAATATATATAATTATTTAATATTTATATTAATTCCAGGTATTATGAAAATGGAGATCTCGACTCAGATATTATAGAAAGTGATCTAGATGACCTTAATACTCAGGTTTTGGAATTGGAAGCTCTACTATCAGACTTAAGAGTGTCTAGAACTGAGGTGGCTAATGGAGAGAAAAATATGATGTTGAGACAGCAAGAGGAGAGACAACTTTTGAGGTATAATTTATAGAATTGTAGCAAACTTGTGTAAAAGAGGGTAGATGTAGGTGAAAAAGACTAAAAAAAAATGCTATTGTGTCAATCGAGACAGTCACTTTTTGGAAGGAAACTCCTGTTATTCCTGAAGTATTGTTGTGGAGTGATACATATCACTTATTGTTATTTAGTAGAATCTCGTTCCAAATAATTTAGAAACATATAGGCATGTGTTTTTATCTTGTTTTTAAAAATGAAAACCATCCGATTTTTAACAGAATTTGATTTTGTTTATTTACATTTTGTTATATTTTTGTAAATATATAATCTTGACTGCAAACACGATGGCTGTGTGTTTTATCCTCACTTCGGAAATAATTTTAAAATATATTTATTATTTTCTCGTTCTGTGTGTTTTAAGTAAAGTGTTTGAGTTTTTTTACTAGACAAATAAAGTGACACATATACATCTCTCTAAATAGATTAACTAAACTATTTTTTTTCTTATTTTTTATGACTCTACACTATTTTGGAGAGTTAAGAAGAAATTTTGTGACTCTATTTATTGGCTATATACTATTATAGCCAATACAAATACATATAGTATATACTGTTGTTATATAGCGCCCCCTCAAACTGGTGTAGTACAAAAAAAGTCAATTGTAGGAAATTACTATAAAATAAAATTAGAATAGATTAAAATAGATTTTTTTAAATATCGAAAGCTACAATAGAATTACATTTATATTCTTAAAATGCTATAATACATTGTATATTTTTTCCCCCATAGTAAACTCCGTGAAGCTGAGGAAAAAGATAAAAAAGATCAAGAAAGTTCCGTAAAAGTTGTTCAACAGGTGGAGGAATTAAAAAAATTGACCATCAAGTATGAGAGGGAGAAAGCAGACAGATTGGAACAACTGGATCAGATCAAAAATGATTTTGTTAATAATGTGAGTTGTTTATTTATTTCTTACAATTTGACTGTGTTTGTATCTTTTTATGTATTTTTTTAGCCTCACGCTGTATGTATCCCGCACATAGCAGGGTAGGCAGAGGGATCTAGTGTCAAGTTCCATTAAGGTCTGCCGAAATCATTCCATGTTGAGTGGCGGAACTCTACGCTATTATAGGGTATAATAGTATGGTGCGCCCCAGAAATTTTGCTTACAAATAATTTGCCCCGATAAATAAAACAAACAACATTTACACAAACATATCTGTTTAAAGCTAAAGTCCAGGCCGTCTTTTCGATACTTGCTGTTAATAATAATTTTACATCCACAGCTAAAGCAAATGCAAGATATACTATTGATAAAAGCCCAAGAATCAAAGAAAAGGATAGAAGATGCATTGAAAAATCGAGGCTAAATTATTTTTTACTTTATTATTAAAGAATGCTTGTAATGTAAAAGAATGTTTTTTTTAATTCTTATCAAAAATTTTTAATCTGTACATTGCTACTAAAATTGCAACTAATCAGTCTGTACATGAAAGATATATGAAAAAATCGATTATAGCGGGCATTTATCAATGCAGACATACCTGTCTGCTATTGTTGAGGTGTCTGCTTGTCTATGCGCTTGTGCAGGCTAATCTTAGAAACGGATTAACTGTTTTAAATGCAGCATGGAAGTTCCTTTAACTTTAAGTTTTAGTAGTTTTAGTAATAAAATTGGTAGCGGGTAACGTTTTTTAAAAACACAACAT
>DWNA01000381.1:0-24723 GCA_018249835.1 Heliconius besckei | reverse complement strand
AATACTTAGAAGACAAACATATATGGAATTAATGTCTATTGAATGTAATGCAGGATAGCTGCCAACTAATGTAATAGATTGTGATTGTACCATTGATTTTGAAAAGAGCAACTGTTGAGTTTCTTGCGGGCTCTTCTCAGCAAAACTGCCTTCCGAACCGATGGTAGCTTTTTGTTAATATTTTCATTCGACGATTGAAAAGTGCTTATTATAAGCACTTTTCAATCGTCTATTTGAATAAAGATTATTTTGAATTTTGAATTTGAATTTGAACAAGCCCAATAGTTTATTAGGATTAACCTACGAGTATAAGTAATAATTCAATCAATGAAATCTTTACCAGAAACCCCGCATAATTTAAAGAGGTCCCGACTGTTAATCCTAATAAACTATTAGGCTTGTTTATTTTCTTTTTAGTTTTATGGAGTCGGGATTTTTGTTTATTTAAATATTTTTTTATTTACCATTATTTCTTCACTCATTCGTGCATCTTGCCCAAACCACTTGAACACGTTTTTCTTCATTCTCACCGTGATATCCTCAGTTTTCATTCATTTTGCGTACCTATTTTTTGTTTGATGGAAGCTACTAGTGTGGACGTGTGGACCCCCAAAAACTCATACTTTATTTGACCAAGTAGTTTTAAATTTATGTAGTTTTAAAAACTACGTTCAAAAAATCGACTTCAAGAACTCAAAAACATTGAATAAATTATAAAGATTTAATTTAAAATTCTGCTTATATGAATGGTTCTTTTTAACTTAGTTTTTTTTTTCGTTGAGTTCCGCCAATCGACACGCAAGGCCTGAAGGTGGCGGAAAATGAAGAACGGAAGTGTCTTAATGGGAACAGAGAATCTTAACGCTAAGTTCTCAAGTTAACTCTGCCTACCCTGCTATTTGCGGAATACAGTGTGAAAAAGAAGGAAAAAAACTAATCCAACAACAATCCATTATAGAGAATTCATAAATTTCTTAAAGTAGAAATCAAAATAGACTTACTTGACAGGTGTCGACAAATCTACAGCAGCGTGAGGCGCCTTCACTGTCAAGCTCTCCTCTCCCCGTAGACTGGACTGTCTAACCACCTTTATGTCCACACCCTCCCTCAGTATAATATTGACCGTCTCCACAATTTCCAACTTATCATCATCATCTATCAACTTTATATCATCATCAACAAACTCCTTATCATCATCGGCCGTACGTCGATTCCTTTGTATTGCTTCCTCTATTTGCGTACTAGATTTTTTAAATTCCAGTATCTGCCCGGCCTTCTCGTGTATGGGTGCTTCAGTTGTGGGCGACTCTGGGATTGGCTGGGAGGTGAATGTGGGGGCGTGGCCTGTAAGTGGGGTGGAAGCGTTGAAGTCGTATGCGGGCGTTGAGTGGCTCTTATCTAGTTTACCGCGGGGAGTGCGCGGGGAGGTCGCGTGCGCGTCGGGAGCAGTGGGCGGGGCCTGCGAAGCGGGGGCGGGCCCGGCGAGGGCGCGCGTGACGCCTAGACATGTGCGCGGACGGGGTGAGAGCTGGAGACCGGTACTACACGATACGGCCTGGAATTATATACATATGTATATACATATTTGTTATTTATATTTTCATTTTGCAAGGACAGTAGACTATAATATTAAATTGGTGAAATAATACAACAAAATATATTTCAGACTTTTGGACCATAATTTAATGCCAGAACTCATTTGCATAACCTTAGTAAGATGGTTTTTTTTACTTAATATTAATCTGCGTAGTACAGAAGTGACTCTCTTTCGCATGTTTCATCATCATCTACTCCTGCCTTAGCAAACATCATTGACGCACTGTAATGTTGAGGCCAAATATCGGAGTAATGTCCATAATATCACCCTCAGCACATTATTATACTTTACATGATTGGCAGTAGATTCCAAACAAGGCTAACTTCACTTGTAATGTATGATGGGCAAATCAAAGAGTCAACATGTTTCCCCAACTGAACCGCTAAATATCACTGTCGCCAATCAGGCTTTCGGTTACTATATGGCCGAGGTATTTGTACTCACCTACCTGCCTTAGAGTAACACAACTTAACTGAAAATAGCTTTGCCATTAACCCTACTACCGTAAACCCTACTCCAGCTCTGTTAAGTTTCCCAATTAATTGGCCTATACTATGCAAATTAAAAAACCTGGTGATGTAAGTCATGACATGCTCCATCCCCACGAGGATGCATTTATTGTTTTCATTTTTCCGCTCTCGTAAACAAGGCGTCGAGTTCTGCAACTCGTCATGAACAATTGAATCTGGTCTCAAAATGGGAGATGATAAATGCACATATTTTACCTTATCACGTCGGTACAGAGCAGAGTCGTCGGGGGCGTCGTCATCGCGGTGCCAGCGACGCTGCTGCAGCTCTTGCCACAGCTGGAAGCAAATAAAATGTAATGAAGTGTTTTGTTTGACAGTATAACGAAGGACGCGTGCGGGCATACATACGGAGTGAATGGCGAGGCGCGGGGCGTGCGCGAGTAGTGCGGCCGGGCTGCCGCACACGGAGTGGCGGCGCGCGGCGCGCGGGGCCGGCGCCGGCGGGTACAGTCTGTACACACGTCGTGGATTATTTTGAATTAATATATTGCTGAGAAGATATAATTATCGTTAACGATTTTTGTATTTAGTAAACTTATACCTGGCATTTATCCTGGCCAGCCCTTGCCTTGTCATCGGTGGTTAGACCATAAGATGTAATACGTAAATACGTAAGAGCAAATAATCAAATGAACGTTGATTGAGAGATGGCAATCATTGTTTCTATTTTTCAATTCCTTATGCGAGTTTCTATTAAATTAATTTATATAAAAAAACATGTAACCACAACTTATCGACAAAACTCAATGTAAATATAATTAAAGGTAATTGCGGCGCAATTTGTCTAAGTTATATATCATTCATAAAAATAAGTTTTTCCTATTAAAAGAAAACAGATAACTGCAGACTAATACAGTAAGATGTTAAGGTATTTGTCTTGTTATCATTCCGCCGAGTGTGAGTCAAGCCTGCAATGAGCTGTAATACCTGGCGGCGTCCATGTGCAGGTGCGTGGGCGAGGCGGGTGGGGACAGCGCCTCGCTCTCGTCCGAAGAGGAGGGCGGCAGCCTCTCGCGCTCCGGGGACACCTCTTCCGTCTTATACCTACACATATAGCTATACTTATCAATTTTACTATTACAATTTTAGTATTTAAATAATTAATTGATAAATTTAAGGATTTTATTTATTTTTTCAAAAACGATTTATAAAAAATTACCCCTGTAATATGTGTATATTTACGATTATATTATGTATATTTGGATAAGTAATTCAAAATAAGTCAACTTCACGCTGTATCCCGCATTCACCAGGGTAGGCAGAGAGAACCTATTGTTATAATACTCCGTTCCCTACTTTTCGCCGATTTTTTCGAGCCTCAACACCGAGCTTTTGCCTAGTTGCCAGAGCAAAGAAATTAAAATGTTAAGAAATTATAATTCGTTACCTCAAGTGGGGATCGAGCCCACAACCGTCGCGTTACAGTCAAACCCTTGTGCCCCTACACCGCAACGCTGATGTACATAATATTAATACTAGAAATAGGTTTAAACTTAGTGCACCTGTGACTCGATTGCATCGAATCCGTAATTCTTTTATGGGACAATGTGTACGCTTTTACAATAAGCTCCCAGAAAACGTCTGAATTTTTCTATATCATGATTTAAAAAAATTGTGAAAAGACGTTTGTGTGTTAGAGGTTATTACCAAATTAATGATTTTATAAATGATAAAACGCTTTGAAAATGAAATGCTCGCTCCAGTCTGTTTCAAAGGTATCATTATCACAAATAATTACATATTAAGTATTTGTCTAAAATTTAAAAAAATAAGTCCCTCTGAGTTTCTTGCGCCGGTTCTTCTTAGGTCTGAGGCACTAACTTTAGTGAATTGGTGGTAAATTATTTGACGTTCAAAGTATGAAGCTTGTAACTTTTTATTTTGCATAAAAATATTTGAATTTAAATTATAATTTATATGTAATTTGAGCTTTAAATTAAATACGTATTTTTAATATTTAAATGTTTTTATAAAACCAAAAAAAAATGTTGGTAACTCTATTTTCGGAAAAAAAATCGCATTTCGGCAATTTCGACATTTGTTTTCTAAGAGAATTAATTTAGAATTCAACAGCTACGACCACTATTTATTTTATTTTCAAATAGCAAACAAACAATCAAATCAAACAAGCAAACATCAAAAAAATATTGTATATACACTTATTCTTAGAAATTATACTATTGAAGGGGTATTGCACAAGTCATATTATATTCTTTATAAACACCTACATCAGCGCCCTCAATTTATTCGCTACAAATGCAATTGTGAAATTATGTTGCACTATTGTTTTGTAGCGTATAAATAACCAAATTAAATATACAATAAAAGAGTTGAATATTAAGTCTCGTCTTAGTAACATCGCCATAATACACGTTGCCCACACTATGAAATTAATAACATCATTACCTATACAAAAAATACCAATATCGTAAAAGTAAAAATAATATTTAGAATAACTAACCTGACTCTCGTATGCAAATGCGTGTGTAACGGTGGTAACCGCGCATGCATATGCATATGCGACAGCATATGCATATGCGAATACGTGTGCACGTGCATATGAGCACGAGGCCGCGGAACACGCAGAGGCGGCGTCGACAACACGGGAAGAGGCCTCGCGCCTCTTCTACGCAACCTCAACACTAGATCGGGCGAAGTTCGCGCCAAGCACGTCCGCTCCACCACTTCCCCGCTCCAACCGAGCACGCACTTTCCGTTCGCTTCAACGATCTCATCCGCCTCGTGCACCAGGCCAGAGGCGTGAGCGGGCGAAGCGAAGCGGATGTGTGCGAGCTGGTGGTGCCCGCAGAAGGAGGGCACTACCTCGAAGCCGAGCGCCCGTTCACCTTGACGGAGCGTCACCGTGTCCAACGAGGCCGGTTGTAAGATCATTGGATCTGATACATCCTGAGAATTCATATATCTTGATGAGTTTTTTTCTTAGTAGAATATTTTTTATGAAGATGCATTGTAACTACCTGTATGACGAAGTCTGCGACGGCGGCGACAGCGGCGGCGGCGGCGGCGACAGCGCGCGCAGGCTGCTCCGCGAAGCGCTCCCGCTGCGCGCACGTGGCCGCCTCCAGAGACAGCTTGAGCAGCGCCGCCTTGCGCTCGGCCAGCGGGGACCCGGCGCCCAGCGGCCATCTGTCAGCCATCAAGTACTACTTTTAGTCTAATAATCTCTAAAAGTAAAATCCGGTCAAGCGCGAGTCGGGATCACCCACCAATGATTCCGTACAAAGACTGGAAACATTGCCTCACTTCAACTAGCGGCTTTAATAGCAAATTTTAAGCCACTTTTATAGCTATCATTTTTTAGAATTGAGCCACAAATGTAGTTTTAATTTTTCCTGACCTAGTACTACCTACCTGCCAAATTTCATAATTCTAGTAGATTCCTTTTATAGTGTCGAAATAAGCGTTTTTTGCCACGCTTTTGTTATAAACGGCAATATCTTTTTTGTAAGTAAACATAGATATGATTTTGTTCAGGAAATCAGGAATGAAGGAAATCATATCTCCAAGCGTTCCTGAGATAAAGGCTCTTAACAGACATACAAACAGACAGACAGACAAACAACAAAGTGATCTTATAAGAATTCTTTTTTCTTAAAAGCACAGAACCCTTAAAAGAGAAGCAGAAACTCTTAATCTTTTATATATTTTTTAATTATTTATTTGGTGATTTGAAATTCATAAGCATAAACATGTCTTGCAATTTATACATAATTAATAAAATAATATCAAATCATGTAAAACATAATATATTTATAAAATAAAACCTTTTACCACTTGCATGCTATTTTAAAAAGATAGAGCATGAAAAAACAAAATGTCAGCAAGCTAACCTTTCATTTTACTAAATAAAAATATATTTTTTTGTTGAAATACCCACATTAAGTATCACATGTATAAGGGTAACTATTAATAATTATATTAAGAAAACTTCATTATATTTTTTATAAAATAATATGTAAGAATAATCACATATTACAAGAACATGTATAAATAATATACATGGCTTTATACAAAGCACTTGAAATATATATATAAATAAATAGTCATGTAAAGGTGCACTAGTTGGTCAAGGAAATGTTCTGTTTTATTATTATGTTTTAATTAGTAAGGCTGGCAGACAGCAGGCACTTATGTTCAGTTATTCAATTGTATATTCAGACATTGGGCATACAATAAACAATCCAATACATATTATATAACAATATAAAAATAGCTATGAACATTTTGATATGACATCCTTTTGATCCTTTTGATCCTTTTGACATCCTTATTAAAATAAATATAATAGTCACTTTTAGCATTTTATCTAGATTGAAATTATAGTTTACTGTATAACATTTTTCAATTCAAGCCTCTTGGTTTAAGAAGCCAGATGTAAAACTTAATTTGAATAATAAATAGCATTCATCAACATTTTAGTCATTAGAAAACCTAATGGTGAAGTAGGCCATGCATGATATAGCTAACCCATGCACACCAATAGGTAACTCAATGGTGTATCTCACCATTACCCTACACACCACTACCCCTTTGCCAGAACAACCTGCCAGTTCACCTCAAGCGTTGTCAGAAGACCAACAAGCTACCCACAGTCTACTGCGGTTACCGTGTGTGGTACGTGGTGTGGTACAATTCAAGCCTCTTGGCCCTTTCCCCATATGTCAGTTAACATAATTATTAACAATTTATATGGATGCCGTGACATTATTTCCAAAAATGTAATAATATTAAATGTATGCAATTAAAACAGTTAAATAGTTTCATTTAAATATTGTTCTAAACTCACCTATCCAACCAACAAACAAGTGGTTTAACAGCGTGCACGGTGCGAGCCACATCCGCCAATGAATGCGTTTCAAGCCTCGCATCAACATGGTGTCGAAGCGCGCGGGCAAGCTGCCATGCAGCTGTAGAAACCCGTAATGCTAGCTGTTGAACGCATTCGCGGGATATTTCATAGTGCTGGAATATGATAGATAATTGCTTAAATTACAAAAACTAATTATTATTATTACTATTTTATGTATATAGCACAGTAGGCAGAGGGAACTCATCTCAGGTTAACACACAACATCCTCTATTTTCTAAGCTATTGGGAGTAGATTAGTGATACTAAAAGTATACTAAGACACAGTAACATTTAAAAAAACATACCTATCAGAGATTAAAATAATATGAATTATGTTCACTGATCTAAAACTATTTAATTAAAACTTAAATTGAAATATTTTCTTATTGTTGTTCTTTATTTAAGGCATTCCAAGTGTACCAGTTCAGCACTAATCTTTTCGCCAATGTCACAATGAATGGAAAACACAAAGGAGAATGTACAGTTCAAAAGAGACAATATTACACAATAGGAGAATGCACATTAAAAGGAGATCTAGCTAAGATACTGCCTTCACCTATAAGATAAACAAATGGAAATATTTTTATAAAACTTTTACAATTCATTTTGAAACAATCAATTTTTACACAAGGTATGAATATTTATTATCATATAGTAAATAAGAAAAACAGCTAATGTTATGCTTGTCCCCACCATATCAGCAGGAAGTGACAAATTTATGTAACCAGATAGTTATTACAAACAGTATTTATATAACAAAAGTATTACAGGTATCTCATACATGTAATACTTCTACTATCATATAAGTTTAAAACACTTACAAAGTTTCGCAAGTGTTCTACTGCCTCTAATAACAGTTCCTGGTGGCCTATAATGTGTATGCCAAGATATTCAAGATCGTCACACCGAAGCATCAACAACTTGGCGCCGTTCAGTCCTTTTTCATGTAGCTGCGGGATATACTGCGTCACTTTGGGCCCCAATCCTGAACAACAAAACACCGCCAGTGACTCACCGTCTACAAGCAAAGCTATTGCAACCACTTGCTACAAACCTGACATCCATTCAGCGACCTGATCTGCCGTCCATTCTGTTATATTCAGGCTGCCCATCGTGTTATCTTAAATTAATGTTGCTATCGAATCTTAGAATGTGCATTTTTTGGAAAGAAATCCTCAACAAAATGTTTATCAGTCAACAGCAGTCCAATATTTATTGTCACTATGTGTCAACTAACACTTCACTGTCACGACACAATGTCACAAGATCGTGATTACAGACAAAACATGTTTTATTTTAACGAAATATATTGTAAAAAAATAACTAACTAATCGATTTCTACTAATTGATTAATGTTCGAAGTAATATAACAACGTAACTGAAAATGTTGAGTTGATACGTTTTAATAATTACGCTAATCATTTTAGCAGCTGACAACTTTCCTTTCTTTTTTTCATATTTGACATTAGATGGCGCTACTTAGATTATTTAATTTTTATCTTGATTGTACATTTTTGTCCTTTTTACCCGACTATCAAGGGAGAATTGTGTTTCTCGCGGTTTTTTATCTGTATTTAATGATTATCAATCGATAGCCGTAATATGAATAAAAAAATAGTTATAAGAAACCCGACTGCCTAAGACTAAAAAAAAAACAAGCCTAATAGATTATTAGGCTTAACAATTGGGACGTTATAATTTTTCAATCAATTAAATCTTAAAATTTTATAAAATTTTATTAAAATTAAATTAAATTTTATTAAAATTAAATTTTAAGATTTAAATGGGTCCTGATTGTTAATATTGATTATTTAATAAACTTCAAGTTCTCGCTGAGGAAAACAGATATAAGTATGGCCTTATTCCTAGAATGATTTGCGAGATTATTGTAATTCAATAACACTCTAATTTCAATAGAGAGAACAGTTGGAAACTTTCCGCCAAAAATCCTTTCATAAAATCTATGAAATCATCTCATTCTGCAAGATCTCATTCTGCAAGAATCCAGGGCAGTAAGCGAGGCAATTAAGGAATCGTTGGCGGTAGTTGGATATAATGATTATGTCAACTGTTAAACGAATGCCACCTCAGTCTACCCGTGACCACGAACTACTGCAAAGTGTTTGAAATCCCAATCACGATTAATCCGGCTAAATAGTTTCATTTTAATAAAAAATAAAAATATATTTCGAAATTAAACTCTTAATTGTAAGTTGACAGTTAATAAAAGTTGATATTGTGTTTAGATGACGTGGTGGTGTGAATACATTTTTAATTGGTATGTAGGTGCATACGTTTCATTTATATATTTATAGTAGATAGATTACTTTCTCTAGGATGTAGGTATATAAAAATACTTCATGTAATCATTTTAAAAAAGTACCAAATAGGTACATTTTTTGAATGAATCTTAATACAGATAATGCTAATTTATTAATACTTTTCAACTACGAAATAAAGAAAAAATGCAATATAATTGGTTTTTGATGTTTTGTATTTTTTAATTTGGCAGATATTAGATATTAACATATCAGAGATAGAAATGCTTTTTATTTGAAGTAACATTTGGTCAGAAAAAATATATTTTCATGTTTGCAGCGAGTTCAGGTCATATCTCTCAAACTAGTTGTGAAGGTGACAAATATCCGAATACTTAGATAGTCGGGTTACGCATTACGACGGCCTCCCATTGATAAAACACAACATTTTAGTAGTTGCTATAAAATACTCATTTAATCGTCACCGCGCCGCATCAGCACCTCGCATCGACACATTCTGGTGCTCTTTGCCCGATCGTTATCAGCCGTTATCTATCTATTTATGTAACATGAGGCCGAGCCCGGGCGGCGGTGTAGCGCGGTAGCTCTCAGACCCGGCGAGCCCCGACCTCTCATAAAGCGGCCACTAACCGACCCAGCGGCGATCATTTCTGTTATTGTCTCGATAAATTAGCTTAATTAGGGTGGAAAAAAACGTGAGTCGAGTAATCTAGTGCGACCTCGTGGGTGGCCGGTCCGGGCCGTTGCGGGGCTACGGTGGGCGACGGGGTTTTCTAATTAGTATTAGATATAAATGAGCCGCCCTTCCTACTGCGTTGAACACCGTACAGTAGATCGTTATTAGAGATCAGCAGTCCGATCGTAGCTATCAGGAGACATATGCCACTGGAGTTAACCAGCCGTTTAAGATATTGACTGTATGATAAAATCTATTTAGAAATGTTAACCCTGCTTAAGTGGACATTAACTTTTAATTTTTTCCAAGCATTATCTATCATTAAGAAAGTAGTTACATTACCTTCCCACTCGTTAATTCATAATTCGGAAAGTGAAACATTTTAATATTGTCGTGCATATTTTTTTATAAGTATTTTTTACTTCTGCTACTTGTATAAAACACTCCTGCAAGATATTTTAAGTATCTAAAGGTTCTATATACAGAATTGACTCCTCTTATAGTTTTATTTTATTACCTAGGTACTTATTTATTGTAATGAAGAATATATAGGTAGGTACATAAACAATAAAGAGTCCATATTTAGATCGACAGAGAACCTAATTACTTTTAGAAAACTAATTTTATTACTTTCTCTTATGTCGGCTGTGGCGTTGAGTTGCATCAATCAACACGCAATGCCTCCAGAATCCGGCGGAAAATGGAGTGTCTTAATCCTACCACTACCTACTACCTACTACCTACTACCTACTACCTACTACCTACTACCTACTACCTACTACCTGCTGTGTGTAGGATACAGCGTTGTCGGCACTTTTCTTTAAAACATACCTTAACTTCCCAAGTAACTTAGTTGACAAAAAAGTCAATGAATTAAAGACCTTTAACATTCGACATGACAGCGCGCGCCTCGCAGAGATCTCACACGTACATGATAGCATCGCTAATTGAAGGTTTCGTCCCTTTACTCCGTCGACAGGTAAGCGGCACTTGTCTCAGTGGACTGTTTACTTAAAATTCACAAATAGATATTACCAACATTTTGGCATAAAGTGGCAGAATTCTATATACCCAGGTGCGGTACTAGACTTGGGGAAGTGGTTTCATTTTTAAGTACGTTCTCATAAATATTTTTATATGAAATATACAAAACTTAGTTTTACATTTAGTAGTTTCGTTTGTAATATATATAATTCGGTTAAACTCGTTTAAAAAACTCGTGTAAGATTTTCGTAAAAATTTTGAGTAATCCTTTCGTAATGCTCTCTTTGTTAAGACCTATTTCCTAAGGCGTACATGACACATTTAAGTTATGCAGGCAATGAATTTCGGTTGCGCGTTGTTTGTCAGTCAGTTAGTCGAGCTAGTTATATACGAGTAGGTAGCTATTTATATACGAGTAGGTACACCTACCTAGAGAGAGAGTAAAATAGAATATTTCATTTCCTTGGTACATTTATTTACCTACCTACTTATGAAACTATGAACTTATCTTATTTAAAAACTTAAAATTTTTAAATATTTTGTTTGTTTCATACTGTACCTACTTATCCTGCATATAGCAGGATAGACTCTTAGTGCTCCTGCGCCAGGACGGCGCTGGCACGGACTCACCGCACTGGGCATGTGCATATCTAGAGACGTGAGATGTTGACATTTATTACGTACGATACGATGGTCCGCCACGCAACACGCAGTGCCGGCGGCGCCCCGCACCGGCGCAGGTGCGGTGCGGGGTACCTCTGCCTGCCGTGAAGCTAGAAGACAACGTTAGTCTGTATAATCTCTTCTCTATATTTATATAATAAAACAGTCAAAATATTTTTCTGTACATTTAGTTTTTTTGACTAAAATGGATAGAGGGACACTTAAAAAGAATATTAGAAAGCAAACATTTTTTTTTATTTTCTTGTCTGTCTATATGTATGTATGTATGGTCACGCTAATTTCTGAAAGCACAGAACCCATTTACTTGAAATTTTCACCAATTGCTTTGTTGTAACTCAACATCTAAAGTTTGTCTCATCAAAATCGGTTCATTAAAAAAGTTATCAGGTTTTGAATGAATACAATGCATTAGTTTGTCAACAAATATATAGCAATCCATATCTATACTTATACTTATAATAAATCTGTATTTGTTTGTGATAAATCTGTATTTTCAACCGAATTTCAAAACAAGGAGGATTTCTCAATTAAATATTTTAGATTCGATATTCGATTCATTTATTCGATTAATTATTTTGGATTCGATTTCGATATTGGATTATTATCGAATAATCCGCTCGATAATCGATTTGGGTATGTTTTATAATATGCAAGCATTACAGTTATTTTACAAAGAATATTATAAATCCTTACCCAAATCAATAATTCAACATTTAAGGTTGTTTTTGAACGAGTAAATTGAATTACTTATTCAATGTAATCGACACATTTGACTGTCCGTCAATTCTGCTTATTAAATGAATAATGATGTAGATCACGCGGGCGAAGCCGCGGGGGGACCGCAAGTAATAATAATAAGGCTCAAATCTTGGCTAGGTGAGTGCTTTAATAATCTACCAATCTCACTTAGGCATCGTACTAATTAAAGCAGCTGCAGTGTCAATGTAATTTTCGGTAAAATTCATATTAAGATGTAGTTTAATAGTAGGTAATTATTATAGGTCAGATGAAGACCATTCAGCTACCACTTATAGCATCCCAGCCCCGAGCTGGTGCGTGGACCGCATCACACACGGGCGGCCGTACTCTTGTGTCTCTTCCTTATCGCAGCTACGTCCTCCGTCTGTCATGTTACACTCTGAGTGACGTCGCGCGCTCGTAAACATTCTAACGGCTACTTAAGTGACTTTGTGACACTAATTTGTCATTTTTCATAATAACAGTTATCTTTATGTACATAACTAAGTGATATATTGTGAGTGTCGAATGTTAACACGCATGTGGGACGGCGTGAAATATTACTTGAAGATTTGAAGAGTTTGTTTAAAAGTTAAGTTAAAGTTAGAGTGCAGCATGGAATGTTTTATTTTATGTGCAGTTGAAACAAGGAACAGAATGACGTGTCATCTCGAGTGAATTAAATAATATCAATAATCCTTACGTATTCTAACAGCTAGTACCTATAATGCCTAGAGCTACCTACGGAGTATCATTTTCTGGAGATTAAAGTTTCTTTAAAAATAAAATATTTCCAGAACTCTCTGTAACCGTAGGATTCGATTCTCATTCGGAGAAATGAATTATTTTCAATGACTCGCTTATATAAAGAAAATATATCGAAAATTGATTTACTATTTTACTTATTTATTATATAATTATGATAGTAAAGTGATTGTCATAATAACAATGCATCAATGATGAGCAGCTTCCTTGCAAGATGTAATGGACTTCCATCTAACACATGAGTGAACATTCCTCATTTAATGAGTGCCAAGCCAACCAGTGGACAAAACAAGGGATATCAAGTTCACTTAGGTTAAGGCTTGCTGTATTTTAAGCTAAGGTTTGACTTGACTGTTTTTAAGGTTCCGTATCTCCTAAGAAAAAAGGAGCTCTTATAATACCACTGTTGCCCGTCACCCGTCACCGCCCTGTCTCTCTGTCTGTCTCAGGGACGCTTGGAGATATCGAAGTGAAATTAAAATCATATACCTACTCAGGTTTACGGTCCCTTGATTTCCTTCTCCTTTTCCTTAAAAAAAATGTATTTCTAAAAGACATGGCCGTTTATAAATGCAAAAAATGCGTATTTCAACATTATAAAGGGAAAATAATAGGGTACCTACATCTAGATGACCTAGAATTATAAAATTTACCAGTTAGCATCTACAGCTAGTACGTATGTACTAGTATTAGTTCAGGAAATAATCTGGAAATTATACATTGAGGATTAAGTCCTAAAACATAATAGCCTTAAAAGGGGGGCAAAATTTGATATTAAAACCGCTAGTTCAAATGAGATATGTAAACGCTTGGTATTGAAACCTGAATTTCAAAAAAGCTCGAGACCTCGACTCGCGCTTGTCCGGATTTTCCTCTTCATATTTTCCGCACGTTATTCTGTTACATGTCTCATTCAGTCAAAGCGCGGCGTTAGGAATCATGTCTGCTATGTAAACGGTCCAGGTTCCGGTCCAGAGTCGACTCATAGATGTTTAACCCATTTGTCAAGTGAATATAAATGAATAAGGTTCAAGTTAGTCCCAAGTATCTCTACATAAACGAATAGGCCGCATTAGATACTTGATAAAAGCAGGTGAATCAGAAATACACCTTCCTTGCTGCATTAACTGACTGGATGTAGGTTATAAAGAAGCAGAACTTTTATCTTTCAGCTGGCGTAGCGCATTCTGATAGAGTCACTCTTTTAATCCTGTGGTTGTGGGTTGGACTTGTAGTGGAGGAAGTTAATGATGTATAAATTATTTTCACTTTTTCACTCTGGTAGAGAAAACACGGCGTTGAGTTACGCCTCTGTATATATAATATTTCTAAGTATAGAGGGGCAAGTGAAAAACAGAGCCTGCCTATCCCATTATATGTGATAAGGCGGAATGCTACTTTTTTCATCGCTTATTGTTTTAATAAAGACGACAACACGACATTGAGTCCCGCAACCGTACTCAACAAGCATTGCCTCAAGAATTCGGCGGAAAGCATCCTAAAAGGAACAGCGTGTCTTAATACTAAATTCCCAGGTTTCCTCTGCCTTCCAGGTGCAGGAGTAAGGTATTTTTCTATGTAAATAACTTACTCCACAGAATAACAAATCACAAATGAGGAATAGGTAGATAGATACTATAAATAAGTGTCTTCCATAAAAAGCTTGTTTCACTTCCATCAACTAATACCCATTGTGAAGTTCTATTTCTGCGTATTCATTTAGCGTTTTATCGAGCATCGCGCGGGAGTGCTATAGAGTAAGCGTCGGTGGGCGGGGCGCGGCCTCATCAGAGGGCCACGCCGCCGGCCCGGCCATCGCGGGTTACTTTTGTATAGTAGCGTAGATAGTTGAACTATCTATACCTACCTTCTTCTCCTCCTACTTATAATAATGTATACTTACATGTAGACAACATTCAACCAACGATATAGCAGGAGGTCCTACCTAGTTGACGTTGATAATTAGGTAATATTTAAATATTATAGTTGTTGGTGTCAATGCACTTGTAACAATACTAACATTGTTCCTTTATGTAAAGTAGACACCTCAGCACTTGTTTATGTGCGTAATAAAATATTAATTATTATATAAATTACCAAATAATATGGAAGCCTCATAAACTCAATGAATAATGATCTGTTTACGTAAATCTATTACAAACATAAGTGGTTGTCTGTAAAGTCGGTTTACTTCGGTGACGTCATTCCATACCTTTATGAATTGAATTAGTATCACTGAATGATCATTATGTGTAATATAAACAAGGAAGCTAGTCGTGGCACAGGGGCACATGGGCACAGGGGCACGGGGGCACAAGTGTGTACAAGACAGTAAACGATTAGGCTCGGCTCAGGCAGAAGGTGGTCGGCTTTCATCGATTTATAAGACAATTGAAAAAAAATCCTTTAATTCTAACCAGAATTACAAAATACTGACATATTTTTTTTGGGTATCTACTATTCTACAAAATATATTATAAGATATTTATTAATGGTTTATATTCTACAAATAAAAATAAAAATTAACTTATAGGTTACATCGAAACAAATATTTTAACTGATTTTAACTTGTAACTTAACAAACACGCTTTGTCACGCATTAGAGACTAAGTATTGAACAATGACGTGAATGAAACTTAGCAAATGATAATATATTTGAATGTCAAACTCCTTAAAGTACCTCCGACGCGAGTTCGCGAGTTCTCATCCAATTCCGAGTAACAATGCGAGAATAACGTTTGTTTAGACATCTTTGTTTCTAATTGTAAGTGAAACCGAGGAATGTTACGCACTTTAATTAGGTAGGTATGTTTTATAAGTTAACTTTTATGAAAATATCTAAATTTTATTTAATTTTATGAGGAGGGCCGAGCGTGGCGCACAGGCACAAGGCGTGGCTGTAACGCGATAAATGTAGATTCGAGGGACCTCTGGCACCAAGGCAAGTCCGACGTTGAGTTCCACCACTCAACACGCAATACCTTGGAACAGAGTGTCTTAACACTAGATATCCTCTGTCTTTCCTGCTTTGTGTGGGATACAATATGAAGCTGATTTTTTATGTAATCTAAATTTCTCCATTTTTTTTCCCATTTCCCTGATCTGGTAAGGTAAAGACAAAGTGCAGCGTTGAGTTCCCCCACTCTACACGAGGTGTTTCGATAAGTGGGGAACGGCTTGTCTTTACATTAGGTTCCCCATGAAGTAAAAAAAAACTTAGGTTCACTTAATATATCTACTAAGACAGGCATTTCAATGAAAAGTGACATATCCATAAATTTTAACTTCTAAATGGAAATGACGCTATCGCAACTCGTAATGTTATTTAAATACCTAATACGGTATACCAGTTAGAATATACAAATATAGTATATAGTGGGTATATCTTACATCGCCGCTTCAAGTCCCTGCACGAGCTGACTGCCGTCGGCAATGCGGGTGTGAGGCTTGCGGCGGGAGGCGGGAGGCGGGAGGCTCACCGCTGCGGCCAGTAATTATGCAAGTAGATTGCAAATAAGAACAGCTAATTAAGCGGAATGCAGTAATATTAATATCTGTGAGACGTACACGGGCGTCGACGTAGGCACCTCCTGCCTACCGACCGGGCAGCCGGTCGCGCGCCGGTGTTTAAAACTATTTGAACACATCAAATAAGTCAGTTTTTACTGGCGACATGGATCATCGGTATTTACACTTTTTAGTGCTCGGCCACAATTAACATTGCAGGAGTATGAAGTCGGCCGCCACGGTCTGCACGGGTACTCCCTGGCAGTGGCTTAACATACGGATTTGCTAAATAAATAAAATACTGCTTTAGTACTGTTTTACTTATTTATTAATTGTCATTTTAGTTGTCATAGCGTTCTATGATGTATGACGAGGTACCTCTCGCAGTATATATTCCTACAATTTTTCTATTTATTGAAACGATTAACACGACCACATAATATTGCCTTTAGTCTTCCTCGATAAGTGTGCTTTATTTTAAACTTGTAGTTCCTGGGATTGGTGCGGTTAACCAAACAAACTTTAGTATAGATTTCTCGTACATATCTACTAATCTAATAAACTGTCGTAAACCTATACCTAGCTAAAATTATATAGCGCATTCAAGTCAAAGGAAATTGTATCTTTTCAATTTATTTTGCAAAAGGAATAAGCAAGTCCAGTGGGGAACTGGGGTCGACCTCACGACACGCCTCGGGATTTATTTGTAAAGGGTTAGTAATTAAGGAAAACGAGAAAACGACTCCGATTAAAGAAAATCCGGTAGAAAGTCCCGAGAGCGAGAGGGAGCATGAGGCTGATTCTACTTGGATATTTAAAAACTGTAAAATGTAGGTACCTGTGGGGATACTGATTGGGGATGAGTAAATGATTTAGCAACAACCATTCTCGTTGATCCACACGACGTGTTCACAATTGTGTGATGCCCAGGGTAGGCGGCCCTGTTATATGTGGGATATATGAAGATAAAAAAAGATATCATGTCGTTTCCTTTTACACCTTTTTGTCACCTTAAAGAGTAAAATTCTATATAGTTTTCCATTTTCCTGAATTGTGGTCGCTCCAGCGCAAATAAAACATGGAGGACGATCGCAGCGCTAGAAGTTAATTAGAAATTTTCATTAGAATAAAGAGTGCTCTTAGCTTTAAGGAGCTTTCTGGTTCATAGAGTCGAGAGGGTAGTAGGACTTGTAGGAAATTGCTATTTATTAACTACCATTTATTATGTTATTTGACGGCCTTAACTAGGTATGTACTTGCGTCTATTTTTATACAGTTCATGAAATAACAAAATACCTTCTATAAATGACAGCAGGACCTCAGTTTTATTAGTTAGTAACTAGTAGGTATGACCAAATATTAAATGAATATTGCACATTAACATGTGCATGATCAATCGATAGTAACCATACATGTTAATTAGACGGCAGAGCTCGCGGTCGGCGCCCGGCGGGGCGGGGGGGGGAGGGGGTGGCAACCCTCACTCGTAATTGCCGCGAGAGGAGCTTCTGAACTTCCGGAAAGTTAACCTCTTATGAGCTTGCTAATGGAGCGACGACGGAGGAACGCTCACTTCATCGACTTTATATGCTTCGTGCGCGACTTGAGTGAACTTATTTTGTTGATTGATAGGAACATCAATTACGATATGTGTATATGTAAGGGTGTTAGTGAGTCCCTACACATAGCAGGCACTAGATAATAGTGCCTCTCTGCCATCCGAGGTACAATGTCAAGTTTTAACTTACTCCAATACTTACGTATCTCACTTAAATACTTATCACTAAAATAATAAGGGCTAAGGATAATCGAAATACCTAATGCATATTTAATAATTACATAACTTCATAGTAAGCCGAATGATATTAACCGATACCGATATATCTACTGGCCTAAATTATAGTAGGAATAGTTTTAGAACACAAAAATATTAAATTACAAAATATTAGTTTAAGTTTTTATTACATTGATAAATTCACCCAATAGTCGATTATTTTATAACTTATCTTGTAAGTACAGAGAACGACCAATTACAATAGGTACATAGATGTAGATTAAATGCTAAAAATTGTGAATAGAGTATCTAAGGACTGATTGCCATTCGAGGAAAGGAATTATTTTCATTTCCTCGCTCTGGTCTATAAATTGTAACAAGCAGGTACGGCGGCGTGCGTGCTCGCACCGTAACCGAACGTTTGTAAAACGAAAAGTAAATGATAAATGGCACTACTTATTCTGCTTATCGAAATTACTTTCGAGGAATGCGCCTTAAACCTCCATACCTACATACCTACATACCTACAGCCTACATACTAGGAGTCACGCTCGTAAATTTCACAACGGCCATACAATCAATCAAATTTTATTAGTTCTACTTTTATTCGAGCGAATGCCTAGATTAGATAGCAATCGCACGTTATTTGTTAAGTAAATGCTTTAAGTTCGCTTTATGCGCCGTAATAGGCTCTATGCTTCACTTACCAATCATTCGTGGTTCTATGGGAGAAGATACTTTCGTATATTTTATGTTTTCGTAAATTCTGGATGTGAGAGCCTGGTTAAGTGGTAAGAGTTCAATCTCTAATCAATTCCTAAGCGTATACTGCTCTAATAAGAAGATAATTTATATTGAGCAGACTGCTAGAGTGATGAGTAGGTAAAACCAACGAATCTGAATAAACACTGCTTTATTTAATAAAATAGCATGATCATATACTAAAGATGAGATACCCATCTCTGACCCTTAGGTCCTAATATTAGCAAGTAGGTACTAAACATTCCGGAACAGCTCTCAGCAGTTGTGCCAGCAGCTACGACAGCCGGCGGACGGACGGACGTACATACATAATTCATACAAGGGCCACCGGACGCCGGACACGCGCCGCGCAAAAACCTACCGGAAACTGACCACCGCGCCCTCGAAACCTCTCAATATTTATACTTTCAAATCGATGACACTTTGACCACATTGCGTAATATTTTATCTGGTTCATTTCTCGATCGTTAGGGGTCGTCGACGACCTTTGAACATTCAGCGAGGTATATACGAGTACCAACAAAAGTTTATGTTATTAATAAATTATTAATATGGGACGGATGGCAGGCGCCAACTACAGGAGTTTTATTAACGAAAAATTAAGCTTGAAATGCAAAAAAACCGTTACAGAAAAAGATCAGTTGAAACTAAAGTCCCTGGGAAATATAAAGATCGGTAATGATTAGATACACGGGAGAACTACTTATCACTTATATATATATATTTTCCCACCTCGTTATACAAAGCGCAGCACTGCACTGTGTGGGGAGCGGGGCGCGATAGCTCTGTGTACTTTATCTGTTCTGTTGTGCAGGAAAAACTGAGATGTTGCATTTTTTTTTAAATTCTACCACTATTATTACAATATTGGCACATAGATATGAATTATACTCGTATACGCATGCGGGGCACTTCATTCTCTAAACAGCCCAATAGCGAGGGTCAGCTTCCGCGCAGGTCAGGCGGTCACCGCGATCTGATAACTTCTTCAGCTGCGCCATTGTGTGCTAATGTCCTGTCCCCCCTTACCCCGTCCCCCCTCCGTCTCGTTCCGCGCCCTGGATACTAAGTGAGAACAGAACACGATAAATGCAAAAGGTAATTCGTGTATATTCCAAATTGGGATGACTTATATTCATTTCCTCAAGTAACAAGACATGGGCCCTCTGATAGCAAGTCAAGCGGCTTTGAGTTCCGCCACTTTACACGCAATATCTTGAAAATTACGAAAGGGGACGAAGGGGGTGGGGGGGCCTGGACCCTATGTTCCCTCTGCCTACCCTGCTATGTGTGATCGTATTTGATTTGATTTTTATACATGTTTATATTTGTGGACTTTAAGACGTAAATGGAAAATTTCCCGTAACCGAGAATTTCAGAACAATACTCTTAGTACTTCCCTATACTGAACTAAGTCCACTGATTTTTTTCTTGACCCAATCGCGAAAGAGTATTATACATATAGCTTATTGGTATTTTGTTTGTAGCTAAGCCTGCAGGTGTTGGAATAATGTCAAATACTCATTCCTTCGTCGGCGTCGTCGGCCGCGACCCAACACTTGTTAGATTGACGGATTCCGACTGACTCAGTGTTCATAAAAACGGCGGTTTTTCCTTCATCATTGTATTGCAGCGAATTAGACACAGCCCTTTGTTATCGGAAATTGGTTCGCGGAAACGTACACGAGTAGGTACCTACACGTTCAGTATTGAAGCTTCCATATAACTCATTTGAATACTATTTTATAAATACTCTTGCCCATTCCTGTTACAGCCATTTGGTAACTGACAACTTTATGAAATAGGTCAGTCTTTCGTCTATATCTGATGTAGAAAACAATATGCAAGATGAAAAAGAGATGCTTGTAAGGCCAAACCGACTTTCCGAAACTCCAATTTACGAAAACAAAAAATATTTCGTTGCTTAAATAGTTACCTTCTACATTCGCTCTCCCACTTTTTTATTACATAATCTTTTGTGTTTGTTCTATGACATTATGTCGTTATTTAAATATTTGCTCATCTCACTTAGAATTTCGTGTTAAATAAAATGCTTAATTCTTCACTTACTATCCGTTTTTGAAATAGCTTACCCAATGTGGGTAGGTTTACCTGTGGGTAGGCTACCTGTAATTAGCCAGTTTCAATACCAATTTCCATTATATTTTAAAATATTTTCTTTTGCATGATTTTAAACAGTGTGTGTGCGTTGCATTTCGCTACGCAACAAGAGATAGGTATTATATCAAAATGTATTTTCCCTTTCCTTAACGAGCGCCTATTTGCTTGGATATTGCCCTCACTTATTTAATATATTATTATAATATACTCACGACATCCAATACATAATCGTTAGTAATATTTTATACACTTTAATATCTAGCGTGTACTGCGTCTACTATTTAATTAATTTATGTGTTCCTTAGAATATACATGAAGTAGGCAAGTATTTTAATATGAATTCCTGGCATAGCAGATGCGTATCGCGGTATGACCTGTAATTGCAGGCCACACTTCTGTATTTAATTGGGCGCTCGTTAATTAGTAAACAAAGGCTGTGCTGGTGTATAAATCAACTGTGATTGTAACGACCGTGTCTAATTTTCCGTTGTTGCTCGTTTTCCCCTAACTGCCTCGCGTCTAAGCCTGGCTTCCTGTACAGCGTGCATACCTCGCTAATGATATTACTAATCTAAATCTAAACTAATGATTGACCCTGATTTCGCTTATTATTTATTATGATTATTATATTTTATATATATAGATACTATGTGAATGAATAGTTATACAAAATACTTAAGACTGATATGGTGGTACATGAACGTTCATCGTTGTGGGCGCGATGGGTAGGTATATGTGTAACGCACTGTCTTAATTAACTTATGAAGTCATATTCTTGCTCTTCTGATAAATACGTGGTTTATTTCGGTTGATAGGCTGACGATGTAATATAATGTAAGGGATGCTCCACCTGTGGAACTTGCCAGAAACCATTTTTATGACAAAAGCAAAAATTGGTTCTCAGTAAATGTGTACTCCGGCTCGGACTTGGCTGATTTAAGGTGATTTGTGACAGCTGATCAGTGAATACGCCTCTACAGCAGCTAGTACGATCATATACAATTTATCATTTTATCATACCAAAAACGACCATATATAGTTGTAGTGTAAAACCTAACTATGAAAGTTGGTACCCACTTAAACAATAGAATAGAAGTAGAACAACAATAGAAGTATTTACATTTTAAAATTGTTCTTCCACACTTAGGAAAAAAACATACATTTTTTAGAAATCCTATAAAAAAATATTATTTGAAACCACGCCTCTTGGAAACCGTTCAAGCGCCCTGACCAACTAGGCTAGGCTTTGCATACCTACTCATAGCGTTGCGGCCCTCGTGGCGTGAGTTCAACTCCCATTCGAGGTAATAAATACATGATCGTAAAAATATTAAATTACCACAAAATGTTAATATCTATACTCTATATACGGAGGGCTGCAATCACCTAATGTAAGGTAGGGTGTCTGCGTCTGTGCTGTGAGCAGGTGTCAATCAGTTAGGTGATAGTCTCAGTCGGTTCCACTTTAGCGCGCGGACGAAGCCGCAAGTAAAAGCTAGTGTAATAATATAAAATGCATTCTGCGTTTTATAAATGTACATATCTTTATCAAAATGCAGTCGCGGACAGACGTCAGCGCGACAGCTGCGGCGCCGCGTGGTCTCCGCCTCTACACTTTTACTTCACAGTAGGTCCTATAGGTCCTATAGGTACATTGATGTACTATTATTATTTTTTTTATTATATTTAGAGGATGAAGTAATATTCATGTGGTTTTCTCTGCTTTTTCTCTCAGTCGCAAGACGATTAAACATCAATCTGTTAAATACACATAAACTATTAACATAGCTAGGTTCCGGAGTGAGGAGCCTCCTCTCAATACGTATTACCTCTAAAATTAAATCATTTGGTTTTGATTATATGATGTCTCTTAAGATGATCTTTTTAGATTTGCTATTAAGAAGTCAATTAAAACGACGTAACGACGTTATTACGTACTCGCACGTAGGGTATACACATGCCAGTAGTTTCCGCGTACGGCGGCTGGCGTTGTGGGCGCGCTGCCGGCAGCTCTCACCAATCATTATGAACTATGAAGTATGAACAGATCAATTTCACAGCCAACGTACAACCCACCCCCCTCACCGCCGCCCACTCCGGCCTGCGGGAGGGACCCGGCAGGTGCCTCCCGCGCGAGTTCACTCAATTTGCACCGTTAGCGGCTCAATTTTTCACAGTTATCGAACAATCCCGCGAGCGAGCTAAGTAAGAGCGCGTTCAATTTTCCTTGTTTTGGATGTTATCATTTTTTGTTTAGGCTTTGTGTTTGTTAAGTATCGGTTATCAAAATGGAATCCGATTGTGTGCAGATACCGACAGGTTTACGTTAACCTAGTGCTGAGTAGAGCCTACAGACGTGTGTATCTTGTTCTCTCTACTCTCTCCTTGCGCCTGCGTCAGTCCTGCAACACTAAACAAAAGTGGCTGCTAATTAGATATTTACATAAATATAAAGAGCGACGCAAGTTTTTCTGTAGATTCATTAAAACAACAATTCTATAAAAAGCTAATATTTTTATTTATAGATAACATAACTCAAGTTTTCAGATGATAAGGTTGACTGATTTATGTACAAGCAAAGTGACAATAAAATAATATAGACATTTTTAATCTATATATATAAAAGGACTTGTCCTCACTGACTGAGGTAAGACGCACGCACAGCCGTAACCGCTGTAAGTAGAAACGTGGAATTTGGACAGATGTTTACTTTCATAATCTGGACATCCACTAAGAAGGGCTTTGAAAAATTTTAACGCTAAAGGGATGAAATAGGGGTTGAAAGTTTGTATGGAAAAAAAATTAAATCGGCACCGATTCTTATAAAATTTGAAATTTACATTTTTAAAAGTATTTAATTGAATACGTGTTTCATCGTTTTCAAGAATTCTCCCTCTAAGGGTGCAAATCGGGAGTTGAAAGTTTGTATAGATATTTTTTTAAATCGGGACCAATTTTATAAAATTTGAAATTCAGACTATTAAAAGTATTTAATTGAACACATGTTTCATGGTATATTAGAATTCACCCCTAAATACGCAAGCGAAGCTGCGCGCGCCCGCTAGTATAATATAAGAATACTTCAGCATATTTCTGCCCACCTCTGTAAAATCTATACTTTTTAAAAAATATATAATTATTTAATTAATTATTATGAATTGGAAGCCCCTGCGGCGCAGTGGCAACGGTTGTGGGTTCGATTGCATCTGAAGAGATTATTACTTCCATTAACTCGCTTTGGTAACAAGACAAAGAGTGTCGCTCATCTGTGGTGTCGGAGAGTGGAGAACAGAGAATTGTATGTAATATGCGGAGTGCAATGTACAGTTACAGGAACAATTAATGCAGTTAATTAGAAAACACTATGAGTGACCGACATCGCAGCAGGTCGCGATCTAAACTCGTTATTCTACTATAGCCTACCTACTCGTACAGC